>CAIGQW010055694.1:11386754-11417090 GCA_903798125.1 Danio choprae | reverse complement strand
TATTTATTTATTTATTTTATTTTTTTACATTAGTCAGTGTCTAGCACACCTTCATATACATACTTCAACTTCATACATACTAGTGCTTTTATTAATTCAGTTATTTTGCCTGTAAATGTAAATAAATGCACAAACAATATACTTGCTCGTGTGCTCATTGTGTCAGCTGTCTCTTTAATAGTGTGTGATTTATACACATGTTGCTGCTGATTGGGCTAACATTTTAGACAACCACCTAACAAGAGAAAACGTGTATCAAAACCCTTTGCGCACCATTTCCAGGAAACATGTTGCTCTACCCAGAATCTGCAGCAAAACGTTGCACACTGGTTTAAGCTTGAACATGACACAGCAATTGCAATGACCTTTAAAAACAGGAAGTAGTCCAAATAGTTTTCTCCCTCTTTTAAAAGGGGCAAGATCCATTTTACAGTAGTAACATCACCGACGTGAATTTGGAGGACTCAAAATTTTCTAAGATATAACAAAATATGTACTTTTAAAAACTATTGAATGAAATTGTTCATGTTAAATAAAATCTATATTTACAATATAACCACTTTATTTGTGTTAACGTAATTTTATTCCATCATACCTCTCTAATATCTATCAAACTCGATTAAATGCGTATTTTAAAGGAAAAATGTAAATGTTCACAAATTGCAACACAAACATAGAAATGAAGCACAAAGCCAGACTTAGTCTACCTCTTATTTTGTTTGCACTGTATATTGATTGTTTGTAGCACAGAGGTATTATTTATAATTATTTGTTTCTGTTCTTTTCAATAGAAGTTCTCCAAACTGGAAGTGCAACCTAGAATTTGAAGAGGTGGATATAATAATAATATCTAATCTGCTTAATGCGATCATAAGTAAAAGTTCTACAGTTATAAAAAATTAAAGCTGCAAGCAGTGTTGAAAATGAACCTTAGGATGACAGAGGACAGCGGACAATAATAATTTAAGATGACAGAGGACAGCGGACAATAATAATTTAAGCCGCTATATATTTAAATACCTGAGAAAATCACAGATTTATGTTAAACTTCCTTTTGTCAGCAGGTGGCTCAATACTGGCATGTAGATGTCTTCAGGGGAGGAATTTCATCGAACCTGTGCATTTTCAGGCAGATCAGACATTGTTTGGCTGAGTAATAAGTGCTTCCTCCTCCATGGCGAAGCATTGGACTTTCTCAGTCCGCCACAGACACGCCCCTCGGCGAAAACTCTAGATCTTCACAATTTAAAACCACAAAGGCCTTTGGACTAAACTAACGGAACATGGATTCGATGTGATAAAATTTGTAGGAGGAGTTTGTTACACTGTAAAACATGTCACTTCTTGATGCCAGCTGGTGGCGCTATATCTGTATCTGGTTATTGGCATGTAAATGGGTTCAGGTCAGGACTGTTATCATGCATATGGATTTTGAATCAGATCAGAAAATGTATGCCTGAATTATAACAACTTCCTGTTTCGTGGCGAAGCATCAAAGCTTGAGAGGCGGCCATGGACACGCCCTTTGACAAAAACTATAGATCTTCGCAATTTAACATCGCCAATTAGACGGGGGCCAGTCCGTCAAATGTGCATAGGTGGCGCTGTCGAGTCATTTTGCCACACCCACTTCCGAAATCTATATCAGACGTAAATTTTCGCCACTTCTGGGGCATGTGCAAAGTTTTCGAGCATGTTTAGACCCTCAAAATCGCAATTCATTCCGGAGAAGAATAAACAACACAATTCCTATAGGGCCTACGCACCGTAGGTGCTCAGTCCCTAAAAACTTATTGCGAAGCCACATAACCACACGTTCACTGAAGCAAGCTCAACAGACATTTTCAATGCATTCTTTATGGAAGGTGAATAACAGACTCACACATCAAAAAGTTGAGCAGCATTTAACTTTATGCAGATGAGAAGTGAGAAACATTGGGTGGCAGTCAACTGATGTGAGATGAATGCAGTGACGTCTGTCTGAGCTTTTCAAAATCGGCCTGTTGTGCTGGTGGATTGAAAGTGGATGTTTAATTCCTATTACTAGATTTTCAAGTATTTTGCATGCTTTATCTGGAGCTTCTGTTTATATGAATTTAGGTTTCATTATACAGAAATCTCTCAAATTTTATCTAATTTGCCCTTTAATTGATCTGAATGTTCCGAGGGTAAACGTTTTTGTATAGTTTAGAAGGACATGAAAATGACTAAAGCAGATTTTGATATATCTTTAAGTTCACCTAATACTACATTTCTCAGCTGATGCAGGTACAGCTGATATTTGTGTGAAATCCGACAATACTGTTCAGTTTTCAACTGAACAGTTTTCCCCTTCAGTGGGAACTCCGACGTGTGTATGGAAAGACACTTTTGAGAGGACGCTAGCCGACCAATCACTCTGAAGAGTAAGAAAACGGGCCAATAAATGGCTCCACAGGTTTCAGCAATTAATCATTAGTACAGTAGGGTATGTAGCCGGCGGTATGTATCTATATAGAATTTTTTTTTTTTTCGCTTCAGACCCTCACATGAGACTGAAGAGACTTCTGCCAAGCTGTTATCAAGCAGTAATTCCACCAGTGCAGGTTACGACGTGTGAAGCGGCGGTCGAACTGAGTGTCGTTTCCATCCCTAGGAGTTTTGCTCCTAGGGATGAGCAGTTATGGTTATGCACAGGGAACAGCAGTTATGGTTATGCACAGGGACAGGGTGCTTCGGCAGCTCGACTAGTTGGGGCTTCGAGTCAACCGAGAGAAGAGCAAGTTTTCCCCTGTGTAGAGCATCTCCTATCTCGGGATAGAGCTGGACTCGATCACTATGATGGCGCGTCTTACAGAAGAGACTGGAGCTGCCCTATCTGAGTATCATGCCACTCGGATTACTTCATATACTTCATACGCTGGTCTCCAGACGGCGCGCACCGTGTGACCATCAGTCCGCTGTGCCGCCACACCCTTAATCCCTGGACGGATCTTGCTTTTCTACGGCCCGGGGTATCCTTAGAACAAGTATCCAGGCATGTTGTCAAATCGACGGATGCCTCCACTTTTTTTGCAGACTTTTACCGGTTCTGGAACAGAAACACGTGCTGGTCAGGACGGAAAGCATGGCAACGGTAGCATATATCAATCATATGGGGGATATATGTTTCTGTTGCATGTCTCAGCTTGCTCGCCGTTTAAAACGCTGCATGCCATTTATATACCTGCGAGCTCAACCGCGCAGCCAATGCACTCCCACGCCAGCTAGCGCTCCGGGGAGAATTGAGACTCCACCCCAGCATGGTCCAGCTGATATGGGATTTCTTCGGGGAAGCCCAGGTTGACCTGCTTGCTTCTCCCGGAAACACCCATTGCCAGTTGTTTTATTTCCTGAATGAGGCCCCCCTTGGCACGGATGCACTGGCTCACAGCTGGCCTCCGGGCATACAGAAATATGCATTTCCCCCAGTGAGCCTACTCGCACAGACATTGTGCAAGGTCAGGGCCCAACCGGACCTGGGTTTCCAAACTCACACTCCTCGCGATGGCCCCTCCCTGGCGTATTCCCCTGAGAGAGGACCTCCTCTCCCAGGGACAGGGCACCCTCTGGCACCTGCGGCTAGATCTCTGGAACCTCCACGAGTGGTCTATAGACGGAGAGCAGAAGACTTAGGTGACTTAACGGCATCTGTGGTTAACACCATCACTCAGGCTAGAGCACCCTCTACAAGACATGCCTATGCCCTGAAGTAGGGTCTATTTGCTGAGTGGTGCGCTTCTCACCAAGAAGAACCCAAAACTTGCCACATTGGTGTTGTGTTATCCTTCCTTGAGGATAAGTTGGAGCATAGGCTGTCACCCTCCACACTAAAGGTTTACTTTAGTAGGATCTGGAGGCATTTTTGGTCAACCCGGCTATCTGCCCAAGGTTCCTACCACGCCATTTAGAGACCAGGTGGTGAGCCTGCAAGCGTTGCCCATGGAGGAGGCAGACCCAGCCTTCTTACTGCTTTGTCCCGTTTGCGCTTTTTGAGCCTTTATGTGGAATGTACGCAGAATTGAAGATCTTCTGAACAGCTCTTTATCTGTTAGGATGGTCGGCAGGAGGGAAGTGCCGTATCAAAACAGAGGTTGGCCCACTGGATAGTAGATGTCATCGCCTTCGTCTATCAGTGCCAGGGCGAACTGTGTCCCCCAGGTGTAAGAGCACACTCAACTGGAAGTGTCGCCTCCTCTTGGTCGTTAGCACGCGGCACCTCTCTCACCGATATCTGTAGAGCTGCCGGGTAGGTGACACCTAAAACATTCGCAAGATTTTATAATCTTCGAGTGGAGCCGGTTTCCTCCTGATTACAACCCTGGTTAATCGGGAGGAAACTGTCTCGATTACTAACGTGACCCTCGTTCACCAAAGATTGAATGGAGACGTATGTCTCTGATGCCACAGCAGCTGAGTCTAATAGATAGTCTTAATAGATTTTCTTTACACAACATGAATTTGATGTGTTTTCCAGCCCCCTCTTGATTGGCAGGTTATAATTAGACCTCATTGTTGGCTGCTTGTAAACAATTAGTTAATGGCATTGAAAATCAGTGCATTCTTAATATTATTGCACATATGGTACATTTGTAATGCTTCAAGTGATGCATTTAATGCTATAATGGTATAAGAACAAATGTTTAATGACCTGCTATTTAATTATATGATTATTCTATGTTTTGATACTATCAGAGGTGCTGTAATTAGCTACAAAGTGTCACGCAGAGGCCTCAGGTTTTTCCATTGTGCTACTAATCAAAATGGATCGGTTATCAGTAGCTCCCATTGGCACACTGAGTTCTGTATAAATGAGTTCACCTCTTTGATCGGTTTTGAACAGCTTCAAGCTCAACAACCGAAATGTCAGGTTGACATTTGTGGAATATGAGTGCTAACCTTAAGCCTTTACTGTTGTGATTTAGATCAAAGTTTCATAACTCACCTTCAGACTAACCAGTCCCAGACTATTTAAACACAAAAACTTCCAAATATGCTTATTTGGAGACAGTAATAATGCTTTGCCACCTGTTTTTTATTTCTATGTGTTTTGTCAATCTTTATATAAAATACACCGCTTTGCAATATATCCTACACACATAAATTAGAGCTCTTCTCTGTGTCTCTGATCCAGAGAACATGTTGTTTTTTTCTTTACACAACAGACTTATAGGGAAAAGTTAAACCCACATATAATTAAAACCCAAGAAAACTAAAACGTGTAGTTCCAAATGGTATGGCTTTTCTTCTTCTGCGGAGCACAAAGCAAAATATTTTGAAGAACACTGGACCCCATTGAATTTCACTTAATGGAAAACACTCTGGCACACATTCTTTCTTTTTAAATCCTTTTTGTGTTTTTTTCAAGGAACTGAAGATCTAAAGTGACTATAGACATTTAGTGGCTTCTTTCAAACATTCTTTTAGGCTTTCAGACCTTTAAAAAAATGACAGTAAGATTTTAAAATACAAAATATAAAGCCTTGAAATATAAAGGCAAAGAAGTCATTTATTAGTGCATTTGTTTCTTTCAACACCTCGCAAACATGTTTTTTTCTTTTGCTGTAATTTAGCATGTTCTGTACCGTGTTCTAAAAGGTTGTTTCTCCAGATGCCTGATCATTTGTATTCATGCCGTAACACTTGATTGGATCCACTCCATCTCATTTTTATCAGTGTTTAATTGAGAAAGGCTTCAGAGATGTCTGCCTGAGTAAAATTAAAACCAAAATTACTGACCAAAATGCATGACCATAACCATGAAATGAGTCAGTCTACTACGTATGCAGCTACATGTGCATGTTCAGTATTTATCAGCATTTCAGAAAGCATTTTGACTTTAATATTTGAAGCAATGTTGACTAAGTAGGCTGCTTTTGACGTGCAGGTTCCTCCAGCTCATTTCTATCGGATCACTGGCTCATCCGATTAAATGCAGATGACCGAACTTCCAATTCAACCAGCAAGTTGTCAAATTCATCTTCGGCTCCTGAGCCTCAAACGCCTCACATTCCTGTCATCCACGAGTCTGCAGATGAAGACAACAGAGGTCAGTAAACTCTTGCTTTATATCTTCTATATAAAACAATAACTAGATTCTGTTGTACAGTTTGTGGATCATATGTGATCTGCTCTATTGCTTTCGGTGCATTTTATGCAACTGAATGACAAAGGAAAGTCTCTGGTTTTCTAAAGATATAATTATGCTTTGAGATGTAATCAATGGAACGGTGGCTTGTTTTTGATTGCAAACAATTTTCAGATAAGAGCTTGAGAAGATTCTTTCAAACACACGTTCAGTAAATATACTAATTATTAGAAAGTAATCTAGGGTTAAGGAAAACAGGTAAAACTTCACAATAAGTTTCCATTTGTTTCTATTAGTTAGCATTAAGAAAATATTTCGAAAATTATAATTATCAGTTATTGTTAATGTCTGCATATACTAATGCATTGTACTCATAAGCTGTTAATGTTTAATGGACTTGAGCTAATATGAATGAACGAGGTTGTGTTGAAAAGTGTTACAGGAAAGTCTAATAAATTTATATCAACCCAGGCTCATTAAAAAGGTGTCAACATATTTTACGTTGCTTCCTGAATGTGGTGGCAGTTTCAAAGTGAAAAAAAGTTGTGAAATCAAATGAAAAAATGACACACCACCTATACTAAAACTACCTTAAACCTATAGTGTTAAAGACAAAAAAGAGTGATAAAATACATTTGCCACTGCCATTTTACCAAGTTTTTATATGGCTTTAATTCTTCTGGTGAACTACAGTTCTTAGGTCACTAGTATTGTCACCAACAAAAACCTGTCTTTCTGCCTTTACAAAAATTAGTTTTGCTATTGTACTAAATATTGTTTTATTTTAATTTACTATCTTTTGCATTTAAAATCACTTTAGTCCTATAGGTACAGTTTACTTTGGCATAGCTTTTCAGGTAGATTTGCAGGCAGGTTTCTTGAAATGTCTTGGAAACACTGCTGCAGTCCTTCTGGATTTAGTCAGGCTAAGTTTGTTCGTTTTTTTCAATAACTGAGTTAAAAACATGTTTTTGTTGTTGGTGAAAATACTGAAGGCCAAAGAATTTTGCACAGTTGTGTATATAAAACAATAAGGGATCATACATATATTTATTTGTTTGTTAAATTATTTAAAATCAACTTGCTGACAATTGGGCAAAACTTAGTAGTTTAAAGAATAGTGGCTCAAAGTATAAAAGTTTAAAATAAATGAAACTTTCATTTTTTTTGATAGTAATTCCTCCCTTACATCATCACCTAATTATTTTTTTCATTGGGTTTAGCAAGATTCAAAGTAGAGGCATTTTTTTCAATGAGCCTGGGCAAAAAATAGTGTACAATTAAACAGCCATGTTTTATCGCATTTATCCACAAATTTGAATTATGGACCACAATGCAACTTTATGTCACATACAATATGACTTACTAATCCTGTATTTGCTTTTTTTAGATGTAGCAGAAGCAACACCATTTGTACGAAGCGTCCGGGGTCATAGTATGAGCATGCGCTACCAGTCCAAATCCAAGACGGGTTCAGGCAAAGTTCTTCCACTGCGTTGGTCATTTGCTTCCAAGGACCGCAGAAACCCCCCCAGCATTGCTTCACAAAATGGAAACGACGAGCTGGTAGAGTACCTTGAATCTGGCCGTCGGCCCCGATGTACCAAGGAGCCCATAGTGAGCATCGTTGCTAGTCCTTCACAGGTCAAAGGCCAGCTTCGTGAGGATGATTCCATGAGTTCCCCCAGCTGTTGCAGCAGTCTCAATGGTGTAGAAAGAAGTAGCTCTCAAGGTCCAGATTCACCGAAACTGCCCGAAGGCCAGAGTAGACCAACTTTAGATCTTAACACCATCAGTTCCACCGACTCAAGAGCAAAAAAGTGCTCAAAAACAACCAGGCAGGAGCATGAAAGGACTCAAGCTAGTAAGTCACTCCAAGGTTCCCCTACTGCACTTTCCACTGGTAACAGTACATCTCATTCCAGAGACTCCACACTGAAACGGCTTCGAAACCCAGCAGCTGCAACTAGCAGGATTCATCCCAGCCAGATGCTAATGGCCACAGGAGAAAGCAGGGGTAAAGATGGCATCCATCCTGTTACCAGCACCTCCCAGCTCCAGGATGGTCGCTCTAAGGAGGTGGGTCATGGAAAAACACTGTGCAGTAAAAGCTTGACCAAACTCTCTCTGTCCAATGGCACTTTGAATGGGAAAGCCGTTGAGGTGAGGAAAACTGGTACTGTTCACAAGAGCACCAGTAAAACAAATGGTGGAGAAAACCAGGTTTTTTCAAACACCATCGATATGAAACGAGCCCACAGCTCTTCTAATATTCAAAACAGGCTAGATATGACTTTGAAAAGGACGTTGTCTCTCCAAAGAAATGGTCCCCTGGTGCCGGCCTCCAATAAAGGACTTGCGGTTGATAAATCCTCCTATGCAACACTACAGAGAATCAAATACAGCAGCACTTCACTTGGCAGGCAGAGACCTGTGCCCGAGTCCTGCTTCTGACGGGTTACACCTTCAAATTGGTGTTTGTACATAGTATGTTTTATGCAGTTGAAAATTACAAACCATTGCTCTATTCCAAAACCTGTGAGCCTTGTGTATATTCTGTCAACAGATAGTCACCTTGTTTTTGCCAGATTCAAAATAATTTGTATTTTGCAGAGAATAGAAGAATTGTTTTAAATTCCCAAAGTCCAGGTTCGAAAAAAAATATTTCAAACTCTCTTTTGCTCACCAAGGCTGATTGTTTTGCCAAAAACAGTAATTTTCTGAAGCTTGAATAACGGCCTTGTTTTAATGGATTTGGAAAAGGCATTTATTCTTGTGATGGAAGAAGAGTCACCATAATCCACCAGAAATAATTTTAATACATTGATTTGTGCTCAAGAAACTTTTCTTTTCTTATTATCAATAATGAAAACTGTGGATTTTTTTTCAAGATTTGTTTTACCAATAGAGTCCTCACCCAAATAAGCTACTCTTCTTGTACATTTAGTGCATCCTTAATTCAGGTATTATGTTTTAAATCTTACTGAGCAAAACATTAAAAAGGGTGGTATAAAATATTTCCTTTGCATGTGTGGAAAATAACACATTATAATAATTTGACCAATTACCAATGCTAACAATTTCTACCTTTCTAATTAACTGAAAGAATTATTTCACTTCCATCCCATCTCAAATGATTTATTTTGTATAATAGCATTACGAAAAGAAAAAAAAATAAAGAAAAAAAATAAATATATATATATATATATTTACATTTGCAGTAAAATGACAAGGCACCTTTTCTTGTCAAGCTTAAATTTGTAGCTAGCTTTTCATTTATTGTAGATCCACACAATACAATATATTCAGATCTTTTTTAGATAATCTGACAAAACAAGTGTGGTATTGGAGATGAGGCACAAAATATATAATGCTAATAAATGCACAAAATATTCTGCTAAAGTTATATTTTTACTCAGATTTTCCCCCCTTTTTTTCCTTCACATGCATTTTTCTATAGCCATTCATTGACTCGCACTTATTATCTCTTAAGTTATCAAGTTACTATAACTTTTAATCAAAATGTAAGTAATTGTAGCAAAATGTTGACTACAATTGTGCCACAACATGAAATTATTCTCACATCAACTGTATTGAATCTGCAATATGAGTCTCCCATTTATATGAACATTTCTGCCAATGTGGAGTCCAAATTGGACCATTATAAATATAATTATGATACTGCTTTAAGTCCAGACTACAATTACACTCTGTCAACATTCCATAACGTTAATAAGTCTATAATGCACACTAATCATGTGACGTAAATCAGGAGGGTCCACTGATGGACTCACCATCCACCTGGAACCCAAGTTCTGTGTCCATGCCAACAGTGTGGGCACAACAGTGTATGTGCACAGTGAATGTTGAGGCAGAAGAGTGCATAAGCTGAATTTATTTATATGTGGAGTATACTTGCAAATTTAAGCATTCCCAGGGCTTTATTCCAGTAGTCTATTGTATATTGTATACAGTAAAGCAGTTGATTCATTGGTTGCCTAGCAACATAAAATAACCACATCACACTGCTCTTTTCTGTACTGGCACAGACTATTCCAGGTGAGTTCTCCAATTTTCATCTGTAAATGGACTAAAGAATAAGAAATAGTTTACTCTAAATTCATACTTATGCAGTAGTTTTTTCCTATTGACTGTGAGCCAGAAATGATTGCAAATCTGCAACTCTTCTGCAACAAATATTCATTTTATAATGATCTTTACTCCACAAAATCAAGCAGCAGAATTTAAGTGTGGTGTATTTATAAACTAATTTCGAGAGGAGCGCGTGCTTACGTTGAACACGGCTGGTCCAGCATTAGCTAATACACGATCCACCAATCAGTCAATTTCTAACTCATTATCTTCAATATTACTCATTCAATCTTCAATATTACTCATTATATAAGAAGTTCTATATAAGAATACAAGTATAAGAATTTCTTACCTCAGTATCTTCGTTTTGAAGAATACCCCCTTCCACCCCTACTCCTCCTTCCTTTCTAGACAGGGCGGCACGGTGGCCCGGTGGTTAGCACTGTTGCCTCACAGCAAGAACGTCACTGGTTTAAGTCCTTACCAGGCTAGCTGACGTTTCCGTGCAGAGTTTACATGTTCTCCCTGAGCTCGCGTTGGTTTCCCCAGGGTTCCCCGGTTTCCTCCCACAGTCCAAAGACATGTAGCATAGGTGAATTGAACAAACCAAATTGGCACTATAGACGAGCTCTAGCCAGCAGTATATTTCCACAGTGATCCATAATTTGCCACTTATAGTAGGGGAGTTCTCAAAATCCACCCGAGTTCAAACTCCCCTCTCACCCTTCAAACGGGAGGGAGCCCAGGGCTCGAGGATCTTTTGAGCTTAGGGCTCTCTCCCGGGACAGCATGCCAAATACGCTTTATAATCAATCATCAGCTAAGGGTGAACTCTTTAAATGACAATGTGCAAACACCACTGACCCATTTTGGGGAGCATTAAATATGCAAGATTAGACATGCTTGTCATGTTGTTAGACATGGTGTTCAACCCTTGCTTTAAAAAGTAATTAGGACTGAGGAGCATACTTAAAGTGTTTACCCACTTCTCCAAGAGCCACAACACCACTGCTTTAAACCCAAAGTATGCTTTGCTCTTTTTTTAGATAAGCAAAGGGTGCCGTGTGTGTTACACAAGGATCACCAGAATAGTACACAATTTTCTTAAGGTTATTTTCTGTAACACATGTATGTTTTATTGTTCTTGCTCTAGGGCCTCACAGTGGCGCAGTGGGTAGCACGTTCGCCTCACAGCAAGAAGGTCGCTGGTTCGAGCCTCGGCTGGGTCAGTTGGCGTTTCTGTGTGGAGTTTGCATGTTCTCCCTGTGTTGGCGTGGGTTTCCTCCGGGTGCTCCGGTTTCCCCCACAAGTCCAAAGACATGCGGTATAAGTGAATTGGGTAGGCTAAATTGTCCGTAGTGTATGAGTGTGAATGGGTGTGTGTGGATGTTTCCCAGAGATGGGTTGCGGCTGGAAGGGCATCCGCTGCGTAAAACATATGCTGGATAAGTTGGCGGTTCATTCTGCTGTGGCGACCCCAGATTAATAAAGGGACTAAGCCGAAATGAAAATGAATGAATGAATGTTCTTGCACTAATTCGTTTGTTCATAAGTTGTCAAAACTAAACCAGACTGCAATTTTCCAATTGGAAAAAAATGATAGAAACAAAACAAGAACAACAGATATCTAAAGATAACAAAGACAAGTAAATCTGTCAGGGATTTAAAAGTTACTCACAACTCTTTAAAAAAAAAACACAGACTTGGACAAGAGCAAATTATTATAATGTGCATGTGTCAAGTACAGTACAGTAAGAAATAAATGTACAGTAAGATATAAATAGGTGGAGTTGTGTTATTTACTGGACAGTTCCTCTCAAACACAGAGCAAGAAATGTAAAGGAAATGCTTGTCATCCACTGTATTATTTTTTTGCGTTCAGTTGTTTTGAATCAGGTCAGCACTCTTCTCACAATTGTGCATATTGCTACCTAGCAGAAACTATTTGCTTCAAGATAAACCTTGCATTGCATGTGCCAGTATGTGCTGTTGTATGCACATTGTTGACATGGGAAAAAATGGACTAGCGTTGTGTGGACATCCCCATCCTGATGACAAAAATTATATCACAAAAACCGAGCAGCCTAGGCTCATTGGATATATGTGCCTCAGCCTACATTTTTTGCAAAATGTAAAATACTTCGCTCCGGGTTTCATCTGTCATGTTTCAGATGACAGATCCACAAGAGGGTCCCGCTACATTTTTGTGAACCTGAAATGGTACTATGTTTTGTTATATGTTTCAGATATACATCCTCCTTGCACACATACACATGAAGGTGGGGCTTGTCATACAGATCATCTAGTGAACCACTGATCTTAACCCTTCCCTTTGCTCAACCAATAAACTTTTCAAAAGCAAACGTAAGATAAAAGTGCACTACGACTACATTATTTTACCTTGACTGTATCTGATTTGGGGAAGCATGCTTCACCTGACTCAAATCTGAGCACTCTGCATCATTAGTACAACATCATACAAAGTGACCACAGCAGAAAAAGTCAATATGGAGATTGATAGGTGAGGCAAATGTATTTGATTAATTTATTTGGTGTTTTTTTTTTTTGTTCATCAATAACATGTCCATGTTAATATCATTAGTGTAAAAAAGAGCAAAGGTTTTTGGAATCATACTGCCCTGTAGCCTTAATTTTATCTCAAATCTGAAGTCAAGTGTATTTTGCAGTCTCACAAATATGTAGGCTGAAGAAAGTATCTGCAATAAAAAAAGTTTTTTGGCATCATACTGAACTGTAGCCTTCATTTTAGCTCGAAGCTGCAGTCAAAGGTATGTTTAACGTTTTTACACTCACAAAAATGTAGGCTTAAGAACGTATTTCTAATGATCCTCTATCGGAACAGAGATCTGAATGCAGACAGCTGAAGCATAGTTTAAGCTTAACTATCAGGCAGTGAGGCTGCTCACTAGGTTTTGGAACAGAGCTTGTGTTTCTCCTCTCTAATCTTTATATATCATAAAGGACATCATTTAATTGTGGATATGAACAATATTCAGCTTGCATATTTTAAAGCTTGTTCTAAGATCCCTATTTATATCTGCAGATATGTAGCAGTAACGATACAGTAGAATCTCCTTAAATGTCAGAAGTGAAGTCTGCTTTAAGTGTTTAGTAGAACTGTCACGTTTGTTTAAGCAAGTGCCTTTTTGTATTTATCTCAGGAGAGCAACGGTTGTTAGAATAGAGTCATTTTTTGTTTGTTTGTTTTTTTACAGCCATGAATATACATGCGCACACCTTGCCACAGAAAAAAATAAATCTACAGATGCCACAAACACTTATTCATCTTCCTCCCACAATATCCCAAATGACACTAAGTGTGTATGTGTCACCGTGCACCTCGGTTTCTCCCCTTTTGTTTTGTTTGTTTTCTGAATGGAAAGGATTATGCCAGCACAATCAGACATGAGGCATTGCACTCGTCTCTAAGTTTTAGCAATATCAGTTCATTGTAAAGTGAAACTAAATCAAAAATAGAAGAATTATCAAAGGAAGCCGTTGAATTGAAAGTTTAGATAATATTGTATCTTGCTGTGTGGAAAATATAAATCTGAGCATGATGATTATGCTTTTCCTTTCACTTTTGCAAATATTTTGTGCCATTGGAATGGATGATACCTCATATTGTGCATCTTGTTATACGTCTCTAACCATTATTATGTCTGACCTATAACTTTAATGTACACATAAATCTACACTTACATTGCCATGCCATGTCTAGAGCCCAGAAAATCAGAGACTTTAAAGTGACATGGGCTACTCAGAAACCACTCCCAACCGTGTAGAAACCAGACTTCAAGACAAGCTGTCACAAGTAGCCTTAGTTTCTTTTACTTTTGATCATAGACTTTTATGTGGTTTCTTATATGCCGTGTACACACTATTTCAAGGGTGACAACCAGATTTAAATGTGCCATGGAGTTCTTTATAGTCGCAGGTTGAAATAGTGTTTCAGTAGCATTTCATTTATATCAGCAGTCAGCCAGAGTCACTCAGTTAAACCACATTTGACAGCTCATGACAGCCATGGTACAATAGTAATCCCAAGCCTCACTGTTTCTCTGCTCTTTTGCTTTAAATCATAACTTTGTGTATTTCTCAGAAAATGTTCAGTTCACCCCAAAATGTAAAAATTACTTATCATTTACTCGCCATGTGGTTCTTTTACTCTAGTAAACCACAAAGAAGATATTTTGAAGAATGTTGGAATTTGGTAGCCATTAGAGGAAAATAAGATACCATGGAAGTCAATGGCTATCAGTTTCCCTTCGTTCTTCATATCGCCTTTTCTGTTCGTCAGAAGAAAAAAAATATCAAACTGGTTTGTAACAAGTGGAGGGTGATTCAACAATGACAGAATTTGTGGGTGAACTTGCTTTAATAGTGCTAGAAAGCATTTAATTGACAAAGAAATCTCACAAGAATCTCAAGTGCAGAGTGATGTCAAAATCGTTGATGCTTATTGACAGAAGTGAGCGACTGTAGGTTTTAAATGCATATGTAAATATACATAGATACACACATATATTGATACGTGTAAAAATCTTGATGGTTCTGTCGGTCTCGTCTATCAAATCTGATCTTTATTTTGTATTTTATATTGGATTCAAGTCAGGGGATTGGCTGGGCCATTCTACAGCTATATTTTCTTTCCCTGAAACCAGCTGAGAGTTTCCTTGGCTGTGTTTTGGACAATTGACTTGCTAAAATGTCTACCCTGGTTTCATCGTCATCATCCTGATAATGTAGATGTTGAACTGAAGCTGCTAATATTCATTTACAATGAAGAAGGGCAGAGGGTTGATGAATAACTACTTTCAGCTGCTGTCTGGGCTTTCACTGCCTATACATATAACTTGATTTGTTAACTAATTAGATTTGTTGTCTTTGCAAATATGAATTTCTGAGGAAAAATTGTGACGTCTTCAATACTTATTTTCCCAAATGTATATGTATACACAGATGTATATCTATATATCTTACAGATCTTTTTTGTAGCCATAGTAACATTCAGGCATATACAGTCTCTGCAGCGCTGCACACACTGTATGTTCTGCAGTTTGACCTACACCTCAGTTGAAAGAAGGTGTCATGTTTTGTTAGTGCTAAGAAGGACTGCACAGTCTGCGTTCCTCAAGTGTTGCCATGTGTAACGCCATTGGTGGCGGATGGTGACAGAACGAGACGGAGAAGGAGATATATAACAAAACGGATTTATTGAACACTTACGGGGAACAGATACTGGATGCGGGAAGACAGGACGAGACAACCACACGAACCAAAATACCGGACCACAATGGACACAGACGAAAGGGTATAAATAGATAACGGATTGATTACACTGATGACACAGAAGGGATGAACACAGGTGGAACATATTAACATTGACAGTGGCGGGAGGAAGACAAAGGCACGTGACAACAACAAACGATGACGCGGACGAACACTGACAGTACCCCCCCTTTTTGAAGGCGCGTCCTCGCGCCTTCAACGGGAAACAACAAAATGAAGGAGGGTAGAAGGGGAGGATACAAGTTCGTCGTCTGATCTTCGTCGTCTTATCGTCCATCGTCTATTCCTGTGTCGTGTCCAGCCCTGTCCAGTCCTGCCAGCCCAGCCCAGCCCAGCCCAGCCCAGTCAAGTCAAGTCAAGTTTGTTTTTGTCTTTTGTTAATGTTTTCCCCCTCGGGGTAGTTTGTTTTGCTCTTTTGTTTTACTTTTTTTATTAAAACCCCGTTTTGTAATGTTTCTCCTTCTCCGTCTCGTTCTGTCACCATCCGCCACCAATGGCGTTACACCATGTCCACTTATTACAAGCATTTTTGGGCTTGTGTGAACTTGACCCATAAATCGATGCAGGTTAATTTGATATTAATGAGTAATATATTTATGTTCATTTTCAATTTAAGGTATGTGGGTTTACAGGCTTGATCTTGTTCTCAGTTATCTTATAGTAATATCTGGCAGCACAAATGGTTCAAGGTTCCTATCTTTTCTTGCGATTTCTTACGGTGTGCTGTTGGATATTAATGAGCGCACACAGAAGGGATGTCTCTGAGGAATGTTAAAATATGTCATTAAAAACAAGTTTTTCAGTCTGGTTCTGGTAAGGTCTGTTAATTCAGTTGCTGAATGCGGTTGTAACTCCTGTATATTACTGAAGCGTGTGTGTACTAAACAAGATTAAGCAGTAAAAAGTGAACTGACCACTGAATCGAACTGCAGTCTGTGAGTGGTCATGATTTTCTTTGTTTACTTCTTTTAACCTTGATTTGTCTTTTTGTTTGATTTCTTTCATTCATCATTTACAGTGGTTTGGAAGTGATTTTGTGGTGTAAAAATGATACGTAACTACAAAAACACAAGTATGTGAAAACATAGCTGGCATGGCATGTGTGCACAGTGTTTTAAGTAATTTCCACAGATCTGTGGTTCAGTTCGACAACATTGTGTATCTTCATTCAAAACCCCAGGCTTGTGAGGGAAAAAAGTCACAGTCACAGTTTCAATTGCCTTTTTCTTTTTTATTACATGGTCTAAAGAAACGTCCATATGTCTAGGATTTTTATGTGACGTATGTATGTGATGTTTTTTTGTAGCTATTTGTTAGTTTAAATGTGAGTAACAGTGTGGTCACACTGGTTCACAAAGAAAAAACTCTGTTCAATAGGACAGATTTTGAAGGCATAGTTCAAATTTACTTACTATTTACTCACCCTCAAGTGGTTCCAACCCTTTATAAGTTTCTTTCTTCTGTTGGACACAAGATTTGCTTGATGAAAGCAATGGTAAACGTGACTGCACCTGAACAGGCGTCACTGCCACGTGACAGAGGGTATGACTGTCTTAACTCTATTACGTCCCCTACACTTTAAATAATTCATTTAATAATAATAATCCCAATGCACTTTCCTGATGTCTGTGGTGAATGCGCTCACATGTCACTGCTCAGTTTGAATATGATAATGCTGTATATGAACTGTTCACCTGAAATCAGACTCCTGTGTTATTGCTAATGCACGCTAAACCTGATGAGCCGTGCTTATGCACTTAAAAAGCAATGTTTAATGTTGATTAATGATTGTAAGTGATTGTTGTTGTTGGATGTCATCATTACTGAGGACATTTATTCTGTAAGATCGTTTATTTTCTCAGAGGGGTTCTGAGTTTTTAGGGTTTTTTTGTTTCTTTTTTTAATGCGAAGTGCTGCAATTTGTTAATTAGATGTATTATGAGTAATTAACAATCTGCTGAGATGCTTGTTAGGTTGTATGAGGTTAAGCAAGTCATTACACTTCATTAGCACTTTAAAACTTTGTGCTAACACGTTTTTTATTTTAGGCTACAGCTTACACATTTTAATGAGTTGTTTGTTCCGTTTAAAACCAAACACAGACCCACTTCAGTCAATAAATCTTTTCACTGCCTCTCAAATTGTCATTCCTAACATGTCATGCTTTGAGACGACACAATATAATCTAAATGTCAATACAATGTATGCTGTGAATATGACATTGACTCGATAGTATTGTTACAGAAATGGCAGCTATATTGCAGATGCAAATAAAATATTGTGTCCTACATAGTCCCATCGCATCGTTATTATGTGTTAGAGGGATGCTGAACAGAAAAGATGGGTCTCGGTCTGCGTCTAAACAAACCTTGTTGCAGTTTGACTAAAATATAAATGCAAAACGGACCAAAGACATCTAAACAAACCAAACACAAGTCATGATGTCTGTCACACCCTCGGCTCGTTCCTGCAGTCTCAATCACCAATCTCACTCACCAACCACCACACACCACACCCGTGAACCCTCTCCTGATTACTGATCACCTGCACCTGCAATCACCACACACCATATATACTCACCTCACTCATTCAGTGGCTGGAATCAAAGACGCATGGTTCTCCTCGTCTTCTCTCCTGTATTCTCCTATGCTCTTCCGTGGATGTTCTCCTCCTTCACCTATGGATGCCAACACACCTATTTAAGGGAAGTGACTCTTCTGATGTTGATGTTTACCCATGAACTAAACTAACCAGCTTAGCTGTTTGTGTGTGAGATCGCTCACCCTCAACATCGCCAGTCACAGAATAAACACCCTTTTTAAGCTTACCCTTTCTTGTCCTCCTTGTGTGGCAGTGACGATGTCACAAGGTGTGACCCTATGAAAGACAGAATGTTCTAATTTGTCTGTGTCTTATTGCAAATTCAACACAGACTTTAGTAACTCATTGAGGATTTTTAGTCTGATTTCCGCAATAGCCAGTGCACAACTGCAAAACAAGCTAAAAAAAATTGGTCACATTTGCTGTTTTGTTGTGGACTTAATTTGTTTTGTCTGGTTTGGTTCCTGTTATAGTTTCAATGTTCGTCTAGTTCATTGTCAGGTCTTTTCTATTGATGGCTTTTTTTTTTTTTTTTTTTTTGGTTTCTTTTTGTTCTTAGCATTGTTGTTTTTGGTCTAAATCTCTGCTTTTCAGAAAAAATCTCTTCAGAAAGAGTTCAGAAAAACAGATGAGCAAGGGTTGTTTTTTTTTGACAGACATTTATCGTGCTGTAGGTCATTATCGTCATCCACCGCTGTCTTAGCCGCAGCTCTGCCTCTTATCTGTTTGGCCAGAGAACCGGGCCCTTGACTTTCTCCAAACATTTTCCCTCCATTTCTGTCAATTGATAAAGTTCAGGTGTCACCTTTTTGTCCTGCTTGGTTGCATTCACATTTTAGTCAACACGCATGACTGTTCATTTAGCAAGTGGACCATAATCCATTTTTTCGCCGAATGCTTGGTGCACACAGAGGTTTGGATGGCAGCATTCACACTTCTGTGCGTTTTCATTTTAAAACCGCATTTTACAGCAAAAAGGCTTCTCATCCAGACTGCTGGTTTAACTGTGTTTCAAGGAACAACCTCCATCACACATTCACATACAATGGACTTGCACATATTTTGCCAGCATCTGTACTTGCTGGTTGTGTAATGGTCATATGAGAGGGGCTTGACGAAACGGGGAATGATGTGCAATATTCCAGAAGACCAATTAGAGAGTCAACGTGATTGCCTCAGCTTTCAAAAGTGTCAGTCCGTCTATACTGCAACAGAACACCAGCATTTCCAAACCAAAACAGGGTCTTTAACATTTTTAAAACACTCCATTTTTGTAGGTCAAAGATGCTGGTGCAATGGTGCAAAAAAAAAAAACACTTGTGTAAATGGCACCCTGTTCAAAAGAGTAATCACACCAGGAATCAGAGTTTATTTATTTATTTTTTTTGTCCAGAGAAAACTAAACTACAAATGTGAAAGCTATTGTGCATTCTATGTAGATATGCAATGAAAAAATGGCTCACCTATCAAAACATATAAGCTAATCTTTTTTTTTTTTTTTTTTGCACTGGATAGCAGAACAATTGTCAGTTGGATCTGGAAAACTGCTACGTGTAGGTTTCAGATTTGAAAGATGAATTTAAGGACAATCTGATTTGGTTTGGGTTGTTGGCTATTGTTCTACAGCCTCTGAGATATGAAAATGCATGACTGAGCTAAATAAATGAGCTTAATCTTCTTACATTCATATTCCAATTCATTAAAATAAACAAGTCATATTTTACTAGACAGTTCTGTGTAATGGAACATTTTTTTACTTGTTACTAAAACGATATAAGTTTTAAATTTTTCTCTTCACTATGAATGGTTTAGTCCTGCCACAGGATTAACTCTCAGCGTTTTGTTAAATGTATCCCATTTAATTCCTGCTGCAGTCAAGTGATAGCTAAATTATGACTTTTTTATTTCGCATACAGTAGTACCTTGTTATTGCCCTCTGGTTATGCAACACACAGCTCTAAAATGAAATGAAGCTCTCTGTTACATAAGGTCAAGCTTCATCTGTTCATGTGTGAAGGAAAAAAAAACATCTCACTGATTTCCTACAGCCATTCTATATCTAGAGAGATTTTCAAGTGGGGCTCTTTGACTTGAACATCAAGAAACCCATCATCTTGGTGGCACATTTTAAGTCACATTTAGCTACAAAAAGAGGGTATAACAATGACATCAACATAGTGCTTATCATTTTTGAACACACCAGCATGAAATTGTGTCCATGCTACAAGTTTTTGAATACTGTTTTCTGGCAACTTTAATCTCAAAGCGCAGTCTTATTCCCAAATTGATTCTGTGCTGTTGTTTATGACTGTGCAGAACTGGATTTAATGTGTTAATAAATAATGCATGATGCCTATTGCAAAATGCTGGTAAACAGACTGTCCATCAGAAGACAACTGGTTGCGATCACGAATCAATCCCCATATATGACATACCCTGCAGCTCATCAGCTCCACTGGCCTCTCTCTGCTGGAAGTAACTGAACATTGTTATTTCCAGAAGACATCCTGTGTAATGAACACATTCTTTCAGGCTGTTATAAAAGCTCTTAGCTTGCTCTACTAATGGCCCCTGACTCAAAAACACTGCTATACATGGTTCTGTTTAAGACATTTATGTTTCGGTTTTAAACTGCAGCATTTGTTGTTGTGGCATTATTTGTATTCAATACACTTCAATATTACTGGAACCGTACATGGTCTGAATAACCTGAGAATTTAAGTTCCCCTTCATTTGGGGAACGTGTGTCTGGAACAGACTATGGGAGTACGCTAGGTGACCAATCACTCTGAAGAGTAAGAAAACGGGCCAATGAATGCCAAATGAATTGGCGGAGCTCAGCTCCACAGCTGCCAGTGATTAGCCATTAGCAGGCTATATCAACCGGCCACTGAGAAGTGAGCATTAGAATTTTCGCTTCAGACCCTCTCACGAGACTGAAGAATCCTCTGCTCAAACTGATTTCCTGTAAGAAAAACAGTGCTACTCACCATTGTGGGAAAAGACGCGACAGCGGCGGTCGATCTGGGCTTCCCGTCCCCTGGGCGTTTCGCTGGTGCAATAAAAGAGCAGATTTCACACAAAAAAAAAGTATTCCCTAAGAGAGCAAGACGGTCGAGCAGCGCGTCTTTTTCAAAATGTTGTTTCAACTGTGCGTTTCTGGATGCGGTGGTTTCCTCGCCCCGGATGACAGGCACAAGCACTGTATCACATGTTTGGGGGTCCAGCATGTTGAAGCGGTGCTCGCGGACAGTGCACAACTTATGTCGCGGTGTACCTTAGCATTGGGGTGCGTCACCCCTGCTGCTCCCCGCCAAGCAGTTAGCACTCGGTCAGGCCTGAGGGTCACAGTGGGGGCTTCTCTGTCGCCTTCGGGCCCGTGGATCCCTTGCTCTATATTAGCCGCGCTCTCATTAGATGACACCGGGGACGTGATGTCTATCGCTGCATCGGAGGGCGGGTTAACATGCTACAATGACGATCCAGATCTCCTGCCACCCTCCGGGGTTGTCAGTGGGATCTCAGATTTGGAATCGGACATGTTAGCCGTGTTATCCCGGGCTGCTTCTGGCTAAACTTGGCAGATATGCGAGATGTTGACAAAGTTTGCTTAACGCTCCCATATCCCAGGCTGGCCTGTTTGGCAACACCGTCGGGGACTTTACCCAGGAGTTCTCGCTGGTGAAGGAGCAGTCTTCAGAAAACTGCTCTCCCCGCTGCCCCATCCACCTCCGCTGCTCCACGCCGAGGGTGTCCTCCCGCAGCTCCAACATCTGATCTGCTTCCGCTGCCCGCTCCACTGCTTAAGCGGCAACGCCGAGCCAACCACGGGCCTGCAAGGCCCCCCCCCCCCCCCCTTTCCTCTCTCTCTGGGTGTGCAAACCCCAGCCTTGCCAATCTGGGACACCCCGCCTTCCAGCTCGCAGCGCCAGGCTCCCTCGCCTCAGGCTTCGGCACCTTGACCAGTGGAGCTGGGGTGGAGCTGGACTCTATCGCTATGGTCGCGCCTCTCAGAGGAGCATGCCAGGCTGGTGCTTTCCTGTCTGAGCCCGCTCGACAGGAATACAGTGGTCCCACTGAAATTATTTCAGAGGCTCTTGGGGCATATGGTATCCGCAGCCGCTGTCACGCCGTTCGGTCTGCTTCATATGAGACCACTTCAGCGCTGGCTTTGCGATTGGGTCCCCAGACGGGCATGGCGCGTGGGCATGCACCGGGTGGTCGTCACTCCGCTGTGTTGCCGCACCCTCAGTTCCTGGACAGATCGTTTTGACAGATGCCTCCAGCATGGGCTGGGGGGCTGTTTGCAACGAGCATGCAGCTGCAGGTTCATGGTCCGGACCCCGCCTTCATTGGCATATCAATTGTCTAAAGCTGTTGGCTTATTTCAAGCCCAGGTTGATCTGTTTGCTTCCCCCAAGAACGCCCATTGCCAGTTGTTTTATTCCCTGACCGAGGCCCCCCTTGGCACGGATGCGCTGGCACACAGCTGGCCACCGGGCTTGCGCAAATATGCATTTCCCCCAGTGAGCCTAATCGCAATGTCACAGTCCGAAGTCAGGGAGGATGAGGAGCAGGTCTTGTTTATTTCGCTTCTCTGGCCCAACCGGACCTGGGTTCCCGAACTCACACTCCTCGCAATGGCCCCTCCCTGGCGCATTCCCCTGAGAGAGGACCTCCTCTCCCAGGGACGGGGCACCCTCTGGCACCCACGCCCAGATCTCTGGAACCTCCACGTGTGGTCCATAGACGAAGCGTGGAAGACTTGCGTGACTTACCGGTTTCGGTGGTTAACACCATCACTCAGGATAGAGCACCCTCTACGAGGCATGCCTATGCCCTGAAGTGGAGTCTCTTTACTGAGCGGTGCGCTTCTCGCCGAGAAGACCCCCGAACTTTCCAGATTAGCATTGTGTTATCCTTCCTTCAGGATAAGTTGGAGCGTAGGCTGTCACCCTCCACACTGAAGGTTTACGTGGCTGTCATCTCTGCTCATCATGATGCGGTGGATGGCAACATGTTCTGGAAGCTTAATCTAATCATCCGATTCCTCAGAGGCGCACAGTGGTTAAATCCACCCCGTCCCCCTCTCATACTCTCTTGGGATCTCTCTGTAGTCCTGGCGGGTCTGCAGAGAGATCCATTCGAGCCACTCGACTCGGTATCATTAAAAATTCTGTCCATGAAGACAGCTCTGCTGATCGTGTTGGCATCGTTCAAGAGAGTTGGGGATCTGAAGGCATTTTCGGTCAGCAAATCATGCCTGGAATTCGGGCCGGCCTACTCTCCGGCTATGTGCCCAAGGTACCTACCACCCCATTTCGAGACCAGGTGGTGAAGCTGCAAGCGCTGCCTTCGGAGGAGGGCAGACCCGGCCTATTCACTGCTTTGTCCCGTTCGTGATTTGTGCCTTTACGTGGAACGAACGCAAAATTTAAGATCCTGTGAATGGCTCTTTATCTGTTATGGTGGTCGGCAGAAGGGCACAGTGTGATGTCTGGTATGCCCAAACTAGTCTACCCACATGCTGAGGTTCTGTGCCAGCTATGCGCGGTCCCCATGGCAACCCCATATGCATATATTGGCCACGGAGTGTTCCCCCTGTCCAGGTAGACCCGTGTCTTCCCTACCCGCTAACCAGCTTATCATATGTAGCACTCCCCTTCATAGGGCTAGTCCATATGCTCTTATTGCCATCAAGTCTCCCCTCTTGGGTAGCAGGTGGCCTCCGCAGCGTCCTCCCCCTTCGAGGACTGGCACGCTTCCCCAACGTACTGTCATATTCTAAAATCCCTAGTATATATTAGCTAGGTAAAAGCACATTACGACTCCCGATCCAAATTTTCTAATTGCTCCTTCTAATTGGAGGGTCGCACTCTTCGTGATGCTTGTGTGCTCATGCTATGCTTGGCAAAACCTACAAAAAAATTTAGGCATAGGTAAACATAAGTTATTTATTTTTCCATTTTTGTCAACAATCTTGACTATTTTGAATACAATACAAAATAGTTTTAAATTTTGATGTTTACTTTTCTGGAAGTTTAAAATGAACATCCCCAATGTTAACATGTTTCTGGCATTTTAAGCACAAACTAGCATGTTGTTATCCTCTTAATAAGCTTGACTTTGCATGTGGCTAACCTATTTCTGGGATAGATTAGCATGTTGTTGGCAAAGGTTTTCATCAATAAAGTCAGGAAAAGTCCATTAGCATGTTCCTAACATGGTTATTGTTATGAAGAACTGTGTTGCACTAGTAGTTAATGTTACGGTGCCAATTGTCTCAGTATGTACTGTATATTAACACTATTGATGTCCAATAACCATGAAAGAAAACACAGAGGTACTAAATTGTTGGTGTTTACTCAAGCTGGATATATTCATCATCAAATAACATTCATTAATTCATTCATTTTCATTTCGGCTTAGTCCCTTTATTAATCTGGGGTCGCCACAGCGGAATGAACCACCAACTTATCCACCATATTTTTTACGCAGCAGATGCCCTTCCAGCTGCAACCCATCTCTGGGAAACATCCATACACACCCATTCACACTCATGCACTACGGACAATTTAGCTTACCCAATTCACCTATATACCGCATGTCTTTGGACTTGTGGGGGAAACCGGAGCACCCGGAGGAAACCCACGCCAACACAGGGAGAACATGCAAACTCCACACAGAAACGCCAACTGACCCAGCCGAGGCTCGAACCAGCGATCAGCGACCTTCTTGCTGTGAGGCGAACGTGCTACCCACTGCGCCACTGTGAGGCCCATCAAATAACAATATAATCCAAACACTCTTCTGTAGTTCACAAACTGAAGGTGCTGCAGAACGAGACAATAATCTATTGTATTTGCTGCGTTACAGATGAGATTGTAGGACCCTTTCACATCGCCATTTATGAACTGATTCACTCTCGATTGATTCATTCGGTTGATTCTGAACTGAACGCGGTCGCGTGACTCACTAAATACGCCACACCTTCTCTTTTAAATCAGAGACATCATAATCGTTGTACAACACCTTTTTTAAATGCGCATAAACTGAACAATAGCTTTTTTACAGTTATCATATTGTTATCACTGATTAGCATGTTGTTAATGTCTAGGAAAAATGTTCTTAGGATTAATTAGTATGTTGCTAGCATGATTAACATGTTAGCACATTGTTAGCATGTTTTAGGATGAGAAGCTTCGTATTAGCATATTGGTAATGCAATATGCTAATAGGATAAACTAGCATAATGTTAGCTTTTTTCTAGCATGATTTTTTGCAAGTCAACATGCAAAGGTACTTAAAGTCAACATGTTGACATTCATTCATTCATTTTCTTTATTAATCTGGGGTCACCGCAGCAGAATGAACCGCCAACTTATCCAGCATATGTTTTACACAGCAGATGCCCTTCCGCCTGCAACCCATCACCGGGAAACATGCACACACACTCGTTCACACTCATACACTATGGACAATTTAGCTTACCCAATTCACCTATAGCGCATGTCTTTGGACTGTGGGGGAAACCGGAGCACCCGGAGGAAACACGGGGAGAACATGCAAACTCCACACAGAAATGCCAACTGACCCAGCCGAGGCTCGAACCAGCGACCTTCTTGTTGTGAGGCGATCGTGCTATCCACTGCGCCACCGTGAGGCCCTACATGTTAACATGTTTCTAGAAATTCAATTGGCGTGTTTCTAGCATGGTTAATCTATATTAGCATGAATTAGCGTGTTGTTAGAAATTAGGACGCCAGAGAGTCAATTAGCATGTTTTGAGCATGGTTAGCACATTATTAGCATAAATTAGCTTGTTGTCAACATTTTTTGAAGGTTTAGCATAACTGAGTTTTTTATTTATTTTTTTACACACACATACATCTGCAAGACGTATTTTAAAGAAACGGATAAAAAGATCTGTTTTACAAACATTAATCACCTTAAAGACATATTCTAAATCTCTATTTAACATTCTACATGAAACGTTTGGCAGAAACAGATTGCAGATTGGCAATCCAAATGGAAACAAATATCAAATAGAAAACTACCTTTGCAATGTACGTGTGCTATCAAGGGGGAAAGATGTTTTTCCATTTATGGGTGAGCAGCTATTCCTTTATTTGGCACATCATCCTTCGGTTAATTAAGTTGATAGCAGAGATCAAAATACTTAGTTTATCAGACCATTTATCAATATCAATCACTTCCTCCATCTTAAGATAATATTGCACTATAGAGCTCCACAGGAGACAAACAACACTGTTGGGGAAAAAAACAGCTTTCATTCCGAGGTTATTCAATATTGTGTGGCCTTGTGAATTGCTTAAGTGAGTATTTAGTATTCTGTAGTAGTTGTTAGGCCTAATTGTTAAGCAAAAGGCAGAAGTAGAGACCCTGTTGTGGTGACAGGCAATCATTTTCAAATCAAAGTGCAAATGAAAGTGACATCGTGGTTGAGCAACACGTGGGACCCTTTGTTTTCTTCTATGTACCTTGCTGTAATTTTGGCTTATGCTCAGCATGACTCAGCTTCGTCTGTGCGAGATTTGTTTTTAAGCCATGTTTTATCTAACCACCAAAGGGTGGAGGAAATATTAAAAAGGAGGACATCCGCGGCTCTTTTTGAAAGGAGAAACTTTTATGTAGGAGATTATTATAATCCTCCTGTGGGGTTGAAAAGCCCCAGAGTAGCGAACTGTTTGAGGGTTTCGTGCCTCATCAAAGTTAACAGGGCAATCTCTTTTTGCGGAAAGACAAACATATTTATCAAAACAACCAAACCCAAAACACAATGACAGAGGGCATACAAGTTCATATTAAGAACCAAATTTGTCTTTGAATTTTCAGAAAACATTGGATTGTTGTGATGTTGAATAATGCAGTCGGCAATGACATCTTTTCCAGGGAATTGAGTTCTTTTGTGAAAGGTCAGAGAACTCTTATAATCCCTCAGTTTCTCCCTCACGTGTTTATACAAGAATATGGATAAAATATTCAGACTGATGAATTTTCTCACTGCAAAATGCATGAATTTTGTTGCGTTTTATTTCATCAGATCATAAAACATCAAACCGAATTGCATCTATTTGCTATTTTTGTAGTAGCAATTTTAAGCAGCTAATCTTTATGATTTCTTTTTTCAACAAGGATGCAGATATCAGTTGAATAATCCAACCCAGGCTCATTCTGAAAATGTACCCCTATATACATTTCTGGAGAGTGCCAAATACGTCCCAGGAGGTACGTTTTTTTTTTTTTTTTTGTGTAGTTTTTGTTTTTGGGAATCCACCAGAGGCCGCTGTGTATGCTTTTTGAGATCTCAAATTTCTCTCGCGAGTGCCATTCGCGCCTGCTCTTCTCGTGTAAATCCACCAGAGGCCATTGTGAACTGACTGACCGATCGACTGACCCCCCCCTCCTCCTTCCCTAAACCCAACGGATTGTGTTTTCAAAAGCACCGATTGACCCACCAACCTACTTCTATAAACCCAACCGACAATGTTTTCAAAAGCAATCCAGAAAAAGAAAAGCCCTCGAGGCAGCCTGATTTTTACCACATTTTCAGATTTTACCGCATTCTCACCGTTATTTACTTTTTTTTTTTTTTTTTTTTTTTTTTTTGGCTTTTGTTTTTATCTTACCTGCTTTCTGGAACTGTTCTCGAACCCCAATGTTGCGGTCATCTCCGCTCTTCGACACAAGGAAATGCTGTCCATATGGAGGTAAGCGAAAAGAAATGGCATTATACTGCTCTGTATCGTTTGTTTTAAAGACAAAATGCAGCCATATCTACCTCTGGCTACATAATTTGCAATCTCCAGAAATGTGTATATAGGGCTACGTTTTCAGAATGAGCCTATGTTGGAATAATCACTGTTCTTTTAAACTATTCATTTAAGCAATAAAAATTAATTTTCAGCATAGACAATGAAGTCAATTGAGGACTAGAGTAAGGATGCAGAAATTTCAGCTTGGCATCATTGAAATAAATCACATTTTACATTTATATAAAGTTAAGCATTCTATAAATGTATAGGGCGGCTCGGTGGCGCAGTGGGTAGCGATGTCGCCTCACAGCAAGACCGTCGCTTGTTCGAGCCTCAGCTGGGTCAGTTGGCATTTCTGTGTGGAGTTTGCATGTTCTCCCCGTGTTGCCTCACCAAAGACATGCGCTATAGGTGAATTGGGTAAGCTAAATTGTCCGTAGTGTATGTGTGTGAATGAGAGCGTATAGGTGTTTCCCAGTGATGGGTACTTTCTGACCCCAAAATGGTACTAGTATGCATAGCAATATTCTTTGTTTTGAATCACGACAAGCTTCTTTTGTGAGTTTTAACATACTTGTTCTAAGAAAAGGCAATGTAATTCACACAAAAGAAATCAAGGCCGTATAATGACATAATAGAAGCAACGCAACATCAGATCAATAAACAGCTGAAGATGTGGAAACATTACAAAACAACAACTAAAACACAGAAAATATTTTTCCATCAAACAAAACAATAGAAATGATTTTTACTCAAAATTCACATCGTAGCATCAGTCGGGTGTTTGAAATAACCCCCTCCTGTGAACCGACGTGGCTCATGCAGCAAAAAATCTATTACTTTTCATGGGTTCTATGTTGGGATTATGACTTGCATTCATTAGCGCTGAATTATAACTGCACATTCTCCTTACAAAAACCCCAAGAATACAGACTCTCATAAGCCATGTACTGTTGACTCTCTTTATGTTTTAATCAATTCGATCTACATTTTATTCACCCGGATAGCTGGGCACTTCATTAAAGTGCTTTCCTGCAAAGTCCATAACAAAGGTTTGAGGGCTAGTCAGCAATGTTAGCAAAACAGCACAATAATATGCACTGCAGTGGCTGTTTTTGGATGAATCTATTTTTAGAGTTCAGATTTTATTTTTTTATTTTCTTTAAACGCTGATTTATTAGAAATGTCAGTTAAACAAACTCCTCAATTGTTTCTATATTATCCGCAACAGATCAAAATGCAGCTACTTATTGTCAGGATTCTGCCACTCCGGTCTTGTTAATTCTTGTATTGGTGGCGGAGTCCAGACACTAGTCCTGTCATGTCTTGTATGTTTTCTCGGGTCGAGCACTCGTTTTCTGTCACTGTCTGTCTCTCGAGCGTGCTCTAGATGTGCGCTCTTGTCCTGGAGTGTTTGTTGTTTTGTTGGCGCCATGGTTTTTTGTTCTCATCGCTCCAGTGTAGTCTATTTTGGTTGGCGCTGGGATCGGAACATACAGTCGCATGTGTGAGCGCGCACTGTAAGATGTTTTCATTTATAACTTGCGTTCTGTTTGTGTTTTCTAAGCACGTGGCTCGGTGTTTACATTGTGGGAGCGTGCTTACAGTGTTGTCTCGTGAACACAAGGTTAATGAGTTCTCTCATTGGCTGCGTGTTCTAGTCTCGCTTTACATGAGCACATGACTTGTGGTGTTTTTCTTGTGTCATGTGCTCTCCCGTCTATTGTCTAGTCACACCCTCCTTGTTAACCCATTATTAGTTTATTGTGTTCACCTGTTTGTGTGTTAATTATTTCTGTTTATATTCCGCTCATGTCTGCTGTCCTGTGCTAATTCGTTGTCATATTTCACCATGTCCTGTTGTGTCCAGCCCATGCTCTTCCCTGCCAGCCCAGTTTGTTTGCTTGTTAATGTTTTCCCCCTCGGGGTAGTTTATTTTGCTTTTTATTTAATTATTAATAAAAACCCATTATTTAGTTATTTTAGTGTGTAGAAAAGGTAGACTGGTTATGCGACAGTTTGATTGTTTACAGGTACTTAGTTACTGCCATTAATACTTAATCCCACAACTAACATCCACCACTTTTTGCTGTATTAAAATTCCTACCATATTGGATGTTAATCTGCCAGGTTTTAATCCAGAAAGATCTGTTCATGTCTTTGCATAATTATGCAACCAAAGGAAACGCACTCAAGCATCTATAAGTTCACAGGGATTTTTGCCCTAAAATACAAAGCAGACAACGTTGTAATTTTATCAGGGTAGATGCTAAATATTAATTTGTCTAAACCTCTTCTTTTAACCGTCAGGCTTGTGAGTTAGTAGTTTTATGTTTTATGACTTTTTATTTTGTGTGTGTGTAGTTAGGGACCGAGCACCGGAACGGTGCGTAGGCCCTATTGGAATTGCGCTGTTTATTATTATTATTATTATTATTATTATTATTA
>CAIGQW010055694.1:11361123-11381754 GCA_903798125.1 Danio choprae | reverse complement strand
AGAGGGAAGAAGCAAAATCCTAGGTGGAGCCTGCGGGAGCTCAGCATCCCACTCAAGGGCAGAACAAGTACAGAGCAGCACCGTCACCTTAAGGGCCTTTAACACCAAGGTAGGTGACTGTAAAGATGTCAATAAATGATATTGTTCTGAATATAAAGCTATAGCAGAGCTCAGCATCCACTGAACTAAAGGCCTGTCCCGCTAGGACCACATCGTTAGTGATAAATATAATTATAACTTCTGTTTATATTAGCGAACAGTAATGATGTTTATTTTAAGTTCATGCACTGGAGTAAAGGTCTGCCATACTTAAAACTAAATCAAACAATGAACTGAATGAATGAATTTTTAATAAACATTCGGCCAAAACAGAGTTCGATTGGAGAGTTTGTTTTGCTCCTAAACACCTCTAAGTTGCTTGTGGTCAATGGCAATTGATGGGCATGTTCTGAAACTCTTCCTTCCCTCATGTGGGATTGATTCATATCGAAAATATACAGAGGTCGCACAGGATAGCAATGTTTGCCTTGTATGAATCTGATTTTCTGTCACAGCTGCCATTGTTGTTGTGTTTAGTGGTACACGCGAACAGCATGACAATAATTATTGTGAAAAGTGCTGAATTGAATTGATTTGAATTGAATCTTTTTGCCCTCAAATGTAGAACAAAAAATGATTGATTTAAAGTATAAGGGAGCCTTCAATTTAAACAAGAGAAATGTGTTTGTAGTTTAAGGTCTCAGGTTTTAGTTTTTGTATTCTCGTTGTATTTACCCTCTAGAAAAGCATGTCCTTGGCTATATTTTCAGCACATCTGAACACAGCTAATGAAATCCATCTAATCTAACAGTGAATGTAGCAATCATAGTCAGTTTAGTGGAATACAAATAACACTTTTTTTTTTGGCAACACAAAGATATTGAAACTGGATACCTGGGGTACTTTAATGTTGTATGCTACAGAGTTGCTTTTTCCAAACATCAATAATACAAACATTTCCAGAGGCATGAAACATTGCAGTAACAGTTTAATTGAAGGGTGTGTTAATAAGACTGTCATGAAAACTTAATAATCATGACATGACACATGAGATAAAATGCATGCTTATGACAACTGTCATTAAGTGCCATTTTCTGAGTTATATCGTTTTAAATGCAAAGATGACTTTGTTTGAAACTTGACATAACCAAATAGCCATAACCGAATGGCACTTGCGAGAGAAATTTGAGATCTCAAAAAGCGTACCCAGCGGCCTCTCGTGGATTCGCGACAACAAAAACTGCAAAAAAACTTACCTTCTCGGACGTATTTCGCGGTCTCCAGAAATGCGTATAGAGGTACGTTTTCAGAATGAGCCTGGGTTTGATGATACACAAGACAATCTTGCCGGGCAATATTGCAGAGCGAAGTTACTTTACTAATTTACTATTAAGAATGGGCACCAAAATTTTATCTGGATCCGGATGCCATAATTAGTTGCCTTATGTCAATTGGTTGCCCATTGATAGCATTATTTCCCAAATTTACACAGCAATATTGCTCTAAAAGATGTACAGTGTATCATCAGCATAAGGCTCCTAGGTCATTATCGTTATCCTTTTTGCCCATGTTCATATTCGGCTGCAGTTTAAATGTATTTTTGTTGTGTTTAAGTAACAATAATTGTAGGTCCACCTCTCCATTGCCACAGAATGAACATGTTATACTCCTCCCATGGGCTCATTGGAAATATATGCCTCTGCCTACATTTTTGCGAAATGTAAAACACATTGCTCCGAGTGCATTTCACTGCACGTTTCACATTACAAACACACAAGAGAAATGCACTAATTACTTATGGTACATTTTCTTGTATGTTTTAGATTCATGTCTTTCTTGTACACGTCCATGAGAAGGGATTGTCACCTAGTGAACCACTGACCTAAACCCAACCAATAGTGTTTTCAGAAGCAAATGTAAGAGAAAAGGGCACTGCCATTACATTTTCATTCATTTGATCTTTTTTGTGAAGCCATGCTTAACCAGAATAAGTACAACACCATAGAAATTGAGCTGCTGAGCAATCAGAAAAGCAGAAAAGTTGTCCATATGTAGATAGACAGGTGAGGCAAACATATTCTAAATCATAGATGCTATTAAGTTGTTTTGTGGTTTTTATTTGGTGTTGTGCAAAGAGAAAGACTTGAAAATAATAATTTATTCCTTGATAGTACATTATCATTAGTGTGAAAAGGGACAAATCTGAATGGTGTCTTTCCAGTAGTTAATTTTACCTATTGGCTGTAGTCTAATGTATGTTAAAGTGTGTTTTTGTGGTTTCACAGAAATATAGGCTAAAGCAGGTATTTCCAGTGAGCCTGTGTTGGAATAATACCTGTGTAATCAGGATGATCAAAAATGCTAATGATCTTTAGTGTTCACATCACATTTCCTCACAATCGAGTGTGACTCGACATGAACAACACTTATCGATTTCTCCTGGAAGGCTGAACATGACCTGATGGGACATCACAGTTTACAGCCACTTTTAGAGAAGTGAGTCATGCCAATATATATTGAGCTTTAGCTGGATAACAAGGGCAAATGGAAGACTTTAATCAAGTTAAATTTAAGATACTCTATATCATGTTTGATGCAATTATACAACCTTTAACTCATTTTTATTTTATCTTTTTATACTTTATCTTTTATTATTTAATTTTTATTAAACTTTTTGAAGTGCAGAAAATCAGTACTCTTGACTGTTACATTCAGCAAATAAAGAATCATTTTAGCATTCTGAAAACATACCTGTGGATACATTTGGAGAAATACGTCCCAGGAGGTACGTTTTTTTGTAGTTTTTGTTTTCTCGAATCCACCAGAGGCCGCTGTGTACGCTTTTTGAGATCTCAAATTTCTCTTGCGAGTGCCATTCGCGCCTGCCTTAACCCACCAGAGGCCGCTGTTGACTGACTGAACAACTGACCTACCCTCCTCCTTCCCTAAATCCAACAAATTTTATTGATTGATCCGCCCACCCACTTTCCTAAATCCAACCAACAATTTTAAAAACAATCCAGGAAAAAGAAAAGCCCTTGTCTGATTTTTACCATGTTTTCAGATTTTTACCACATTCTCAAACTGTTATTTACTTGTTTTTGTCTTTTAATTCTGTTTTTGTCTTATCTGCTTTCTGGAACTATTCTTTACCGGAATCGAACTCCGTCGTTGTGGTCAACTCCTCTCTGCGTCTCAAGTCCGCCGTCGTACATGGCGAGCTAACAGGTTACAGTGGGGAAAGCTGTCCATAGGTAAGCAGTCAGCTGGTAAGCGTGAAAAGGAACAGCGTCATACCGCCCTGCAGCATTTACTTAAAAAAAATGAAATGCAACCATACGTACCTCTGGCCACATAATTCGTGGTCTCCAGAAACGTGCATAGGGCTACATTTTCAGAATGAGCCTGTGTTGCATGAACGGGTTCTTCAAAACTATATGGTTCAATTTGGTAATTATATGTAAATAATAAGAAATTAGGTGGCTTGACTGTTGTAAAATCAAAAGGTTGGAAATAACAAACCCCAAACTCTAACATTATTGTGTATTTGTAAAAACTGTTTGTCACAGCCACACAAGGAGGACAAGGAAGGGTAAGCTTTAAAAGTGTTTATTCTGTGATCCACAAGTAACACAGTGAAGCAGGCGAATGGCATTATAAAGAGTGAGCGATCTCACACAAACACTTAAGCAGGCAGTTCAGTTCAGGAGTGAACTTCGACATCAGAATAATCACTTCCCATATCTCAGTGTGTAGGCATCAATAGGTGAAGGAGGAGAACATCCACGGAAGAGCACAGGTGAGAAGATGAGGAGAACCATGCGTCTTTGATACCAGCTGACAGAGTGAATGAGTGAGGTGGGTATTTGTAGTGCGTGGTTGATTGCAAGTGCGGGTGATTAGGACTGCAGGAACGAGCCGAGGGTGTGACAGTTACTTTGGCAGTTACATATTTGAAAAACAAAAAAGGGCGGGAAATAATGAATCTTAAATTTGAACACAAATGAAACATTTCAGCATAATTTTTTTTTCTTGAGAACTATTTGGTTCTAAACAAAACTGTCAATGCGTGTAAATAACCTTTAAATAACCATTTTTATAGTGGAAACAAATTGGCAATTAGGTGGTTTGACTGTTACAGATTAAAAAACAAAATTGCAAGAAATAACAAACCCTAAACTCTAACACAAAGAACCACTTCAGCATTAAAGAGTTTAAGAATGATATAGTTCCAAATAGAATTGTTATAATTTTTTTTAAATTGAAGAAGTATATTTTTAGAGTGCAGAATATCTGTAATGAGGTGCTTTGTGATTACTGAATTAAAAAAACACAAGAACTAGAATTCAAAGAACCACATTTCTTGAGGATGAAATAATTATAAATTTAACTGTTTTTATTTGCAAAAAAATGTACTTTCAAGAAGTCTTGAAGTGTCCTTTTTCTCTTTTTTTTCTTTTTTTGGGAGAAGCACCCATTCGAAAACTGAAAAATGCTGCCATTGAGGGACATTGAGAGGTAGGAAAGCCATTAAGGCATGTCTGAAGCCTAAACCAGCTTCACTTTCTGTCTCCTGAGACACCTCATATAATTGATTTTTGAAGGCAGCAAGAATCTTTCCTTCGCATCATTTCATACATTACTGACAGCCTGAAGTGATGCTTATTTAATTAGACCTTTTGTTGTTGTTTTTTTTTGTTTGCTATGTTTTTCCCATTTCCATTTTTAATGCCATTTCTACCAAGAAATTAGTATTCTAGTTATTAGATATTCCCTAATCACCAAAGCTTTCTCTATTTTGTTGTAGATCATACTAGATTTTGTCTTGAAGTTTAATTACTTGCATCTCTTTTAAAAAACACTTAGATCTTTCACACTATTACTTAATATGTCAGGCTTCATGGGATTGGGCTTCAAAATATTTGTTTATTTTATTTAATTTCAGGTTTATGAACTAACATTGTACTTGGAATGACTAATACTGTATGTCCTTGCAGGTCTATCAGTCTTCAAAAAAGAAGGAAACCCTCCTACACACAACTGCTTTTTCTATCACATTTATCTTTAGGGCAATTGTCAGTTTTTTCCCCCTTCAGTATTTCAAACGTTTCCGCTACTCCTATTTTTTTTCACAGGGAACTTGAAATAAATTCAAATCTGATTATTTAAGCTCCCTGTGGTCACAAGTACAATGAAAGGAATAAATTATGCTCCACAAAGTTATTGAGGGCAAATCATGTGGAACATTTTGAAGATTGGTTCTGTGAAAGCAGCTGTTGCATTTAGTCTGAACATGTGACCAAAATACGTCCATGTTGTTAAAACAAATACTAATCAGCAAGTTAAAATGCATACTATTTCTTAACAGTAATTCTGACCCTACGTTCTGTATGCTTTTTTTTAAACAGAAATACAGGAATGTTATGTGAAATTTTATAGATACTCTCTCTTATGCTCACCAAAACAGTATTTATTTGTTTTTAGAAGTTACGATTAAGCTTACAGTAAGAACTGTATTGTAAAATATTTTTGCATTTTAAAATAGCTGCTCCTGTGGAATTGTCAGCATAAATAGAATTTAAAAAGCAGAAAATTTCTTTAAATATTTTATTTTTAATATTTTACACTGCTCGGCTCTACTCGGTGAATATCGGCCCTGATGTGTCACTTAAAATGAATGAATAAATATTTTTGTAAAAGAAACATACCCTGTGCTTTGAGACCTGAAATTAACTGAGATCTAAAAATCATTGAAGTCAAGTCTTAATTCCAAGATAAAATGTGGCCTCTTTTTATGTATATATTCATTTAAAATCTTCTATTTATATATTTTCATTTATTTGCGATTCTTAAAGATGTCGTAGAAATTCAAAACATCTGCCATTTTTCTGGTTGCTTCTTTAAGATAGATGCAAATAATGAATGAACTTCCTTCATAATATTTCATTATTCATTTTTCACAGCTATTAGAAAGATTTATAAGAGTGTGAAGGGAATTTAAAGTGTATTGAAGCTGGTTTTCTTCCCTCTTCCAGATAACGTATCTGGCATTGCTCCTCCGGGCATTACTGGCACTGCTACTGGATCTGCAGATGAGATGCTAATTCAACTTTTAGCAAAAGGTCAACCAAGATGACGTAGGTTTTTACAGTTCTTCAGTATTCCCAAATCTGATTTAATCATTCCTGAAAACGTTCCTCACATTGGTGTTCTTTCTGTCAGAGTGAATTAGTTCTCTGCCGTCATCATAGTCGCATTTTCTGATGGAGTGCTATTTTTATACATGCATCTGCCTCAGGATGGTGAGACTGTTGTCTGTCATCTCAAGGTGTGAAATAGAGGCTTTGCTACATACAAAGACTAAGGTTGCTTCCACGAGAAGTCGGCACTCAGAGGCACTTCAGTGTTTGGTTTGCAGGTCTGGTGGGCATATGTATCAGTTGATAGGAAATTGCTTGCAGCTGAGCAATTCTGATCTAATAAGAAACGTTGTGCTTCTCCTGGGTTTTAGGTTATGATTTTAAAAAGAGAAGAAAAACAGGTGCCCTGGGATGAGGGCTGGATGACCAATTCATTTTCAGATTTTCTCTTTGAATGATACCAGAATGATACAATGAACTGGGAACTTGATTTTCAATTTGCAAATACAAATGAGAATTGGAAATGTATAGTTGCAGTTTGATAGTACATGCTGGAAGACCTGCCAAGAGAGCAATGCAATTTAATGGTTAATGGACTGGTGATTGGAAGCTCGCAGGTTCGAATCCCGGCAGTAGCAGGAAGTGTAGTTGGTGGTAGTGAATAACCAGTGCTCTCACCACTCTTAACAACACACCTGAGGCGTATCCCCTGACCAAGGCACCAATTCCCCAACTGCATCCTGGGTGCCGCATCTCATTGCAGAGTCCGGTGAAGAACAGACTTTTCTTTTTCTGAATTGCTTTTTAAAACTGTCAGTTGGGTTTATGGAAGTGGGTTGGCGGGTCATAAGTGCTTTTGAAAACACTAACGGTTGGGTTTAGGGAAGGAGGAAGGTGGGTCAGTCGATCAGTCAGTCAGTTGACAATGGCCTCTGGTGAATTTACGCGAGAAGAGCAGGCGCGAATGGCACTCACGAGGGAAATTTGAGATCTCAAAAAGTGTACACAGAGGCCTCTGGTGGATTCGCAAAAACAAACACTGCAAAAAAACATACCACCTGGGATGTATTTGGCACTTCTAGAAATATATATAGTGGTACGTTTTCAGAATCAGCCTGGGTTGGCTGTGTGTGTGCACTCTGATGGGTTAAATGCAGAATACAAATATTTGACCACGTCACAACTTTCACATTTCAAATCTCCAGGACTAGGCAGTTTTAGCAGTGTAGTCTAATGTGTTTATCTAAATCATCAATCACAACTCCAAGGTTCCTGGCTGTCCTGGACGAAGTCATGGTTGATTCACCTAGATCAGAGGTGTCAAACGTACGGCCCGCGGGTCGGCTTAGGCCCGCAAATGGGTTTAATCTGGCCCGCGAGATGATTCTGTAAAGTATAAAAATGAGCTGCAATTTTTCAATAAAAGAAACTGCTGTTCCAATTGTGTCCACTGAATGGCGGAATAGCAAACTGTTAATTTCATCCAGTCCAGAAGCCTGAATCAGCATCAGTTTGACAGCCTTCTCAGACAGAATGACCACCTCTATGCCCTGTCATAACACACTGATGTGTTCTCACAAGGAAACGTAACTATTTTACATTTTGTCAGTTTAGTGGCTAATTCATATGAGTTCAGTCGTATGAAAAGGTATGATATAAAAAAGCAGGCGTGGCACCCAACCACACCCCCAAAACCCAACCATCATTGGTGGATAAGCAAATCTTACTAAATTGTACGAATGAGATCATACGAATTCATATGAGCTAACCACTAATCAAAAAGTTACGAATTGCCGTGAGATCGTGTTGTCCTCAGGCCCCAGCTTTATGATTTATGTTGATCGTATTAAAACAAAGAAAACAATCTGAAGTTGTTGTTTTTAAGTTATATATATATATCGTGATTTTACTGGTAGATTTTCCTCCATGTGGTCCCTGAGCTAAAATGAGTTTGACACCCCTGACCTAGATGGATGATGTTGTTTTGAAGTATTGTGTTAAAATCACAAACTCTGTCTTGTTGAAGGTGATGTTTGTTTATTCAGAAATAAATATCTGTAAGACATCTTGAGATGCGAGCAGCTTTAGCATCAGATTATCAGGCTGGAGCTACCATCAGCATAGCAGTAAAAGGAAAAGCTGTATTTATGAATAACAGATCTTTGATGTCATGTAGATGGAGAAAAGAAGTGGTCCTAGAACTGAGCCCTGAGGCACCCCTGTAGCAAGACGGCTCACCTCACCAATACACCCTGAAGAATCTGCCTGAGAGGTAAGTTCCCAAGATGCCCATTGTATCTAGTGGATAGCTGTGTCAAAAATAGGTGAGAAATTCAGCCAGATGACTACTGAAGTTTTGGAAGCTGCAAGGCTTCAGCAAAAATCTTTCAAATGTCCGCTTTTGAAGCCAGACTGGGTGCTATCCAGCAGGGTGTTCAGTATGGAAAAAGGCAGAGACCGTGTCGAATGTGTTTTTACAATGATTGGGTGAACCAATGGTCTGTAGTTTTCTCAAAATCCTATGTTTAGAGAGTGGGTTTCTTAAACTGTGGGGTTATCCAAGGCCACTTGAATGCTGGGGGAGAAATACCAATTTGAAGAAATGTGTTGATGATTTGACTGAGTGCAGGTACAGCTGAATGAGAAATGGCTTGAAGGAGATCTCAGATGGGCATCTGCCTCAGATTATGCAGAGATGGATGAGAGTGAGAGTGTTTGCTGGTAAGAAGAGTTTGTGAGATTTTTGTCCATCCAGCCCAAGGTTATTTAAATGAAGTGCTCCCAGAAATCACACTCAATCCGTTCCTTGCAAAACCAGATAATGATTAAGTATTGTTGTTTATGCAGACCACAGTCAACGCCATTGGAGTTGTCAGGAATGAGCTGTTAGAAAACTAACAAGACTGTATTTCTTGTACAGTGGACACAAGGCGAAATGTGCTCCGGTCTTTACAGTCAGGACTGAGTTTACTGCTCCTCCCATTCATAAATGCAGTTTTTTAGTTCCTTTTTTTTATCCGTATGCTAGAATGATCCCAGCTCAAAATGATTTTCTTTGATATAAACCAAAATCCCTGCAAATTAAAACTATTAAATCAACTGCAATCAAGCTCTGAATCATGTTCGGGTCTTTTCTAGAGGGTATGAACCACTGATTTTTATTTATGAATTTTTTTTTTTTACTTATTTTTATTAAAGAATACAACATTACATAGAGTGCAATACAGTGTAAAAGTTTCTCCTTTTTTTGCATGTTAGTCCATCAATTTCTAGCTACCAAAATGGTTGTAAATACATGAAGAGAAAAAAAACATCCATAGGACATATAAACGAGGAAGGAATAAGAGAAAGAATGAATAAATATATAAAATATATATATGTACATACACACACACACACACGCGTATATGTACACAGAACCACTGGTTTTTATCCCGTAAAGACTAATAGGGCTTAGAAGTAGAAAATAATGTGAAAACTACCATTTAAAGCATTCAAATTTACACACCGTTTAATCACTCTTTTTGTAAAGCTGTGTATTTCTTAATGTAATAAATTAATGATTTGTGACATACCTTATAGAAACTCATATTTAGATTTACTCAGTAAAAAAAAAGGTTAGTTAAAAGTGATTAAACCTGTTTGTTTAGTTGACTTAATTGCAATAATTAATTGACTTAATCATTTTAAGGTAACACGTTTTGAAGTAGTCAACTAATCACTTTAAAAGCAATACGTTTACTTACTTTTCTTAACATAAAATCAACTTGTCGTTTTTTACAGTGTACAAAAATTTGTCACATTTCTAATTATGCCTGTGCTTGATGATTCTATTCCATTTTAAATACTGTATAGTGCATATAGTGTGTTCACACTGAAAAATCCATATAAAAAAGTTCACTTTAAATACCTGGATGATGCACTTATTTCAGCGGGAAAATAAAGTGTGGAACTAGAGACTTTATGCACTTAACCAATGCAAGTTTCAAAAATATGTTCTATATAATATGAATGTGAGAAGTATGAATGTAATGCAGATGTACTACATCCACCATTTGTCATTATCAAATGAACTACATGCGTTGGTTGTGCCGATTCATGAATTCTCTCATGTGGCATCACGGGATAGGAAAGTGTCTATTGGATGTGCAGTGTGCACTACAGAAGTGTTTTTTCGAAAAAACAGCTCACATCCTGTTCACTAAGTGCCACACCGCCACCTACTGGCAAAGATTGAATCACTGCATTTCAGTCAGCGCGTCAGCTGTTTCATTCAGATGTATTATGTAGTAGGTGAATAGTTTCACAAAACTAAAGTCAAACCATTCTGTATTTGCTTCAGATTTCAAAATTATACAGTCTAATTAAGATATATATATATTTTTTTTTAAATGGTTATTAAGCATGTATAAGTATGTACAGTGCATCCGGAAAGTATTCATAGTGCTTCACTGTTTCCACATTTATTTATGTTACAGCCTTATTCCAAAATGGATTAAATTCCTTTATTTCCTCAAAATTCTACGCTGAATACCCCATAATGACACCGTGAAAAATTATATTTTTTAATTGTTGCAAATTTATTAAAAATAAAAAAACCTGAAAAATCACATGTACATAAGTATTCACTCCAAAGAGTTCAATTTTAGTCTCATCAGACCAGAGAATTTTGTTTCTTATGGTCTGAGAGTCCTTCACATGCCTTTTGGCAAATTCCAAGCGAGTTGCTATGTGCCCTTTACTAAGGAGTGGCTTCTGTCTGGCCACTCTACCATACAGGCCTGATTGGTGGATTGCTGCACAGATGGTTGTCCTTCTTTAAGGTTCTCCTCTCTTCACAGAAGAACGCTGGAGCTCAGACAGAGTGACCATCGGGTTATTGATCACCTCCCTGACTAAGGCCCTTCTCCCCCGATCACTCAGCTTAGATGGCCGGCCAGCTCTAGGAAGAGTCCTGGTGGTTCCAAACATCTTCCACTTATGGATTATGGAGGCCACTGTGCTCATTGGAACATTCAGAGCAGCAGAAATAACCTTCCCCAGCCTTGTGCCTCGAGACAATCCTGTCTCTGAGGTTTACAGACAATTCCTTTGTCTTCATGCGGTTTGTGCTTTGACATTCACTGTCAACCTGGGACCTTATATAAACAGGTGTATGCCTTTTCAAATTTTTTCAAATGCCTTTACCACAGGTGAACTCCAATTAAGCTGCTAAAACATCTCAAGAATGATCAGTGGAAACAGAATGTACCTGAGCTCAATTTAGAGATTCACGGCAAAGGCTGTGAATACTTATGTACATGTGATTTTTTTTTTTTTATTATTGTTTATTTATTTATTTATTTTTTTAGGTTTTTTATTTTTTATAAATTTCTAACAGTTTCAAAATATTTTTTTTCACATTGTCATTATGGGGTATTGTGTGTAGAATTCTGTAGAAATAAATGAATTAAATCCATTTTGGAATAAGGCTGTAACATAAAAAATGTGGAAAAAATGAAGAGCTGAATACTTTCCAGATGCACTGTATGCTGCATCATTGTTTGGATCATAATTAAAATGCAGTTGTTGCCTGTAATTTTTTATTATATAACTTGGGGTTTAAATTAATAGTTTTTTTTTCCTTTACTGCATAATGTCTTCAATCTTGCTTTATAGGAAATAAAAGTGAGAAAATCGAATCGTGAAATCAAAATCGTGACCTGAATTGAGTTCAGTGAATTATTACATCCCTAAAGAACACAAAAATAGTGCTAGATTACGAGATATTTACCCGAAATCCATTGTAGAAAACAAAAGCACTGTCTGTAAATCTTTTGACTCAACCAAAGCATAAAAAACCCCTTAAGAGGGTGGTTTACCTAAAATTGAAACTTCAAATTGTTTAGTTTTTCTGTTGAACACAAAATAAGATATTTTCAAGAATGTTGCAAAACTGTTACCCATTGACATCCATAGTAGAAAAATATATATAACGGAAGTTGATGGCGACCGCTTTGAAACAAGTGAAGGGGGAATAAACAATGACAGTATTTTAGCTTGGCGGTAAACCATTCCTTTAGTATGTCCCCAGAAATGTAGAAAACATGCTATTTATACACATACAGTAAATGTTTTAAAAAGCAGTTATTCTGCGTTGACTCGTGCATTCTGTGTATGGAGAGTCTGTTTTTATGTTGGTCAGTTTGATCCCACATGCTAATTTACCATTAGCATTTACACACTACCTGTTGGCAGTAGATGGAAAACACAACAAGCATTTTAGGAATGGAAATATAACATTGAAAAGTAACATTTTAATTCAAGTTCTGTTATCTCTTTTCACTGAAACGGTGCTTGTTCTTGTGCCGTGTGTCAGCAGAATCAGAGCTGCAAACCCGACACAGTTGCCACACGTTTCTAACAACCGAAAGGTGCTGTGAGAAAATAAATTAGCAATAAGTATTCAGAAGTAAATCAGTGTCAAACCAGTGTGTTATGCAAAGCAAAAGCAATTCAAACTCTGCTACTGTTGATTAAATAATTTACAGCGCATTAGAAACTCTGTACTGTAGACTCTTTCTATGACTGCCAGCAAATGTAATTTCCCATTTGAGCTGTGCAATTAATAGAAGGTGAATTTCTTGCATAGTTTTTCAGTAAAGCCGGTTCTGTAATCAATAGTAAATCTGCAGCATGTGCCTTTAGATGTATCCAATTCACCAACAAGCTACGCAATTAATCTTAATATTCTTAATATCCTCTCTTGTAAGTCGCTTTTGATAAAACCATCTGTTAAATTAATGAATGTAAACATAAACATAAAGCACTCGGTGTTATTGCTTCATGTATTCAAGCGTACGCGCTAATTAATAAAACAGAAAGATAATTCATAGACCAAACATTCTCCAGTGTTTGAGTGCCACATGCAGCAAACTCAACATGAGTTCACGGCGTCTCCTAGAAACATCACTGAACTCAAGCTCATTCCCTGCTGTGTTTTGGTTCACACATTCGTCCTGATTCTTGACTTGAACGCTATTGTTTGGTTCATGTATTGTATGTTATAATTATTTCCTACCAATGGAGGCGTTTGAGGAAGTTTTTTTTTTTTTTTTGTAGGAGCTGGCTTGTGATGAGTCCTTATTAATAACTATATGAAATTAAATCATCCATTTGCACATTAATATTCACGATTCATAAATCCTGCAGGTTAATGTTGGACGGAAAGGGATGTGGTGAAACTGTAAGATGTTTCTGAACAACAGCATCTGTCCTGTTTTTGCACCGCACAATCATGAGAGGAAATTTAGCTTTGATGAGAATATTTCTTATGTGCTGAGTGGAACAGAATATGCTCATGAAATGACAAAAAAACAATTTTCCATCTATTATTTTGTCTCTTTACAGAAGATCAATGGCCGGCATTGTGAAGATAGTGGGGTATTCTGCAGACACATAAACCGATCCTTTTGTAGGGATATTTCACATACTGTGAAAATGATTTAATACATCATTGTGATTATAGAGAACAACGTGCATGCAATACCAAAAGTGAATAGCTAACCATCACATACACTTGTACACTGGCATGAAAAACATGTTGTGTATAAGCATGATTGTAGCTCATATTGTAGCACATTTTTTTAATAATGTAAAAGAAGTTTCTTTTGAGGTAGCAATGCGAAACATTTATGGACTTAAGATGTTGAGAAAACATTACACGAAAAATATGAAGCAAATCACATGTATATAAATCATTATTTTATCACTCCCATGTGGGTTAAAGATGGAAAGGTGTTTTTAAGCGTCAAAACACTGAAAGTTTAATACAACTTAATTTTTTTCCAGGACATTAGAATGTGTCCGGTTTAATTGCATTTGTTTGTGAGCAAAAGCTATTGACTACTATACATTTTTTACCATGATTTACCACCAAATGCCATTCGTTGTAACAATAGTTTCATAAGCAAAATATCTTGTCAGGTATATTTAATGCAAGAATCATTCAATTGTATGTTAAAAACTGTATTTAAGCATAAGAAATACTTAAAATACTAAAGTGTCAATTTAAATCTTTATACTTTGCCGCTATGCTTTAAATCACAAGGAATAACCCATTTGGCAGCAAGACATTTTTACATTTAAATATAATTTTACAGGCCAGATTAAGTATGCCGTTTCATTTTTACATAAAAATATATGTTGCGCTGATGACTGAACATTTTCATCCACGTTTTGTCTTTTCATCTTTTTAAAAAGCTGAAATATTAAACAGTTTTTGTCTTTGACCTATATATAATGTTTGGGGTCCTTTTTAAAATGCTTGCATTAAATGCATAATAAGATTTCTATTTAAAATAAATGCTGACCTTTGTATATATCAAAGTATCCCAAAAAAGGTATCACAGTTTCCACAAAAACATTAAGCAGCACATTAAATTAAACATAGAATTATCACCAAGTGATCGCCAAATCAGCATATCAGAATGATTTCTGTAGGATTGTGCGTAACACTGCCAACTCACCGCTAAGCAAATTTGTCAACACAGGAATAAATAACATTTCAAAATACATTCAGTAGAACACATTAGATATTTAAAACAGACATTAAATCGCAGAATTATGTCATAATAAGACTCTGCAGCCTTCATGAGAAAAAAAAACTATTAAGAAATATCACACCAACCCCAAAGTTTGTAAACTCTAATATTTAGAGCTGGTATAAAAGCCTTGCAGTAATTGGGTCTTGTTTGCATCATATCTCTTTTATGGCACAGAAATCCGTCAAGGAAAATGTGCATACTCACATATCCCTTTCGACCCTTAAAATCTGTTAATGAGCAATTCTGTGAGACGCTTCTGAGTCGTCTCTCCAGCCGCGTGCTCATTATGGCCACAAAGAATGTGTTTGCGTGACTCAGTGCAGATTCCCAGGTGAATTATTATTGTCAGTGCACAGCCACAGTAACCGGCAGCAGCTCTCGGGATGACTGGGACTGCTGGGCCACGTCAGGGGCCAAACGCAGACTGACGCTCCCGTCAGCCTGATCAGCCCGGAAGTCCTTGTGCGCTGGCCGGATGGCTACAATAAACTGTCTTTTGAAAGTCTCACTGAGCATGATGTAGAGAAGAGGATTAATGCAACTGTTGGCGTAGCCCATGCTAATGGCGACGTTGTAGGCAAACAGAAAAGCATAGCTGGGCCGTTGAACGCTCAGATGTGCCAACTGCAAGATGTAATGAGGTGCCCAACAAATGAAGAAAGCAAGGCAAATGGCGACGGCCATCCGCGTGACCTTCCTAGTGCGCACACGTAGGCTGTGTTGGGGAAGTGGGGCGACCGTGGCTGCCATGTTTTGAAGGATCTTGAAAAACACCACACAAATGATCACCAACGGCAAAGCGAACGCCAACACAAACTGGTAGAGCGTAAACCAGTACGTGTCTGTGGCTGGATTGGGAAGAAGCAGAGCGCATCCCATTGATCCATCCCGTAGGGGCATGAGACCTGCGTACATCCACACCGGCGTGATGGAGAGCAGCGAAAGGATCCACACCAGCGCTACCACTGCCACGGCCACACGGGGAGTGCGAATGTGATTAAAGCGAATGGGATGGACCGTCGCCAAGTAACGGTCCAAAGTCATGACCGTTAAAATATAGGTGCTCACAATCTGGCTGTTGGAGTCCAGCGCTGTGATAACGGTGCACATGGTGGCGCCAAAACACCAGGAGCCGTTGCCCACCAGCTGGTGAATAAGGAACGGCATGCCCAGGAGGAACAGAAGATCCGCAATGGACAGGCTGAAGATGAAGATGTCAGGCACCGTTTGTTGGGCTCTGAACTTTGTCTTTTTGACGATAGTGTAGATGACAATGCAGTTGCCTATAATGCCCACGAAGCAGATGACTCCATAAATGCTTGGCATGAGGACATTGTGATATTGCTCTTCGTTGTCTGCAGGAAACAACAGAGAGATTTTGATGTTTTAAAGTGCTTAGAATAATACCTTTTCATGCGATCAGTGATTGTAGTTTTTTGCGTGTGTAAAAATGTTAACAGTGCATGAAAAGTTCAAGTTATTTACTGTAAAGATTCATGAGAGCGCTTATGTAAAGAAATGGCACATCTTTAACATCTCATAATAACCTCTTACTAAGTAAAAACGTTTTACTGAGGAAAATTGAGTTTGCAGTGGAGGTTTGGGTTATTCAACTAGGTCTTCCAATATTAGATTCATACTTAAATTGAGTAAAACAATGACTGAGGGATCCTCTATTGGTGAATTTTTAGCTATATGGACTTTGGTTTACGACATATGTTGTGAGTAGTGAACCAATCACAATAAGCTGGGTCATTTGACCAATCAGATCTGAGAAAGAAGGCATCGGAATGAATTGCTTGAGACTATGAAAAACGAGAAGATGCAAAGTGTTGTCAAAAAATTATGACAAAATTAAAGTGTTATTTGACATTGAATGCAAAATGTCGGTCAAGTGAACAAACACAAATGTTAGATCAATTGATTCAAATTGTGCCGTTTTGGTGACTGTTGCTTTAAATTCAAATAAAATTGTGCTCCCAGCCCTCTTTTCAAAAGGAGGTGGAGCTATAAACGCCTATGTGGTGCCATAACAGATTCAAAACTCTAATGGTGGACAGCTGCTTCTCGTTCAGGGCGGAACTTTACTCCTATGATGACATGTTCAAAAGAAAAATATCAATCAACGTGTTTCTGCAGACTGTTTTTATGAAGTGTAATTATAAAAATAGAATTTATTCATTTTTACCATTAGAAGATGGCTATATTCACACACGGTTGTCACACAACTGTGTTTAACCACCTCATAAAAAAGATTTTGCATAATAAATATACGTTTTTAGTTAATTTATAAACTTAAACAAGTACAACTAACAACCATATTTTTACATATATAAGAGTAGTCTTTAGAGCAACTGATATTCTTTTAGATAACTATTTGTGTCATGTGCTAGCTCCCCATGGTCCCTTTAATTTCACATAGTTAACTAATTATCTAATTGATAATATTTAATGCCTGGGTATTCATTTGTGTGGTATGCTGTAGAGTAAGCCATGCCATTATCGCACAATAAACCCAGTCAGAATGAGTCAAGGCCTTTCACTATAGGGGTCTTGAACGTTTTGTCTGGGTTTATTTAAGTTAAATGACTGACTGAGCTTTATCCCTGCCATAAAGCCTGTGAGTCATGACACAGAAAAATACCAATTAATCTAATTAAGGACGTTACGTTGAAAAGAGCTATTTAACACTTAAAATGACTTGTTGTTCTAGCCTACTCACATTATACACACGTTACATGTTTGACACAAAAAACAGCTTGGTAATTTGCAATTCGATGTACTTTTTGGTTGCTCAACAACAACAACAACAACAACAAAAAATGTTTTTACCTGCATTTAAATGCTGAGATGAATTAAACTCATTACTGGAATTTTCACTGAGGGTGCTGTTGAAATCCATCACAAACTGGAACATGAAATAAAAAGTACATTTATTACCAACACACTCCGTCAAAGGAGATATGGTTAATTTTCAAAACATATTGACAGAAAAATAAAGAAATTTCTAAATTACTGTTATGTCAATGAATTATTAGCAGCCTGTTTGTCTTCAGAATCCAATTTGAGAAAATCTTACATGCTTGAACCTAAATGTAAGACTTATTTTGCGAACGTTAAACACAAAAATAAATAAGCAAAGCAGTCCATTTATGGATTTGAACCATTCAAGGGGTTTTGCTTTGTTGTCTCTTTTCAAACTGGGGACTCCCATGGGGCCACAAGAGGGTGCTGTGTGTTCAAAGAATTGAAAGAAATTCATATATTTTTTCCCTTTTTTTTCTTTTTTTTTTTACCACCCCAGAATATCTCATGGCTGAGACAGTTTAAACATAAATATTTAAAATCTTTAATTTAATGCAATTTTTAACTTAAATTACCAAGTTGACCACGATCACTTTTTATCATGATGAGATAAATAAAACCAGATTTTTGTTATTCTGTTGACACACCTCTATTTTTAACAATAAAAAAATAATAATAGATTTATACATATTTACTACAATGCTGAACATAAGCTATTTATCACGAGATTTATAACACTCGGTTGATGTTGTTCTGTTGGCACTCCCTTTTATTAGTAAGAAAACAACAACTGTTTAATACTGTATAGAAGCAGCTACACTTAACAAAAGAAAAGAAAAGAAAGTCTCTGAGGACAATATTTTGACCGTTTGTTTTGGCTTTAGTGGATTATAAAATCCTAGCTAATAAGTAATTTTAGAAACAACATGTGTACATCGCGCTCACTCTTTTTTTCTACCACAGTAGGTCTTTGCAGCTACATGAAAAAATAAAGGACATCTGTCATTTTAACTGCCACATCATCATTTATACACTTTTAAAATACCCAAAAATATTAGAAGTATTTGCATGATACTCAAATGTACTTATAAGAGTAATATGCTGGGATCATATTAAATATTACAAAAAGTGTTAATGACATGCGCGTTCGCAAACACTTTTTGCTACTTTCTGTCAACAACCATACAATGTCACCTCGTTTGCTCGAACCTACCTTTCTCAGATGATCTCCAGTGGTTTGAAGAGCACTGTAAGGTTTAATTTCTCGCCTGAAACGCATGCCACTAGTTGACATCTCCTCAAACGCGCGGTACATCAACCGTGTCTGATGCTTCAGTCTTATCGATATCTCCCATAGTGTGCTAGTGCACACCTGAATGCTCGATGAGCCGAATAAAACGTGTCTCCTTTGATCCAAACGCTTTCGTTTATTCCCAATTCTCAGCACATCGGGAAACAAGCCCCGACGAGGAAGGAGTTGTGTGTGAGTGGAGCTCGGTGTATTGAGTGTGTGTGCTGCCTGGTGCTGAAGATCCTGCTGACGTGACGAACATCATCCATCTGGACACACTCGGGAGCATTGCGCGCTTTAACACATCACGAGAAACTGCGATCAAAACTGCTTTCTTCTATCTGTCATGTTTATTCACAGAAACTAATCCCATTTGGGATGTCTGTGCAATTACTGAGCAGTTCAATCAGGCTGGCTTTGGAAACATTTTTGCTAATGTAAGATCAAATGTGTCTTTTTCTGAAACCCTGAGGGTAATTATTTGCCCCGATATACGCGCGTGGGCTGATCATGTATGCAAAACAACTGCAATCCTGTTAACTGAGGTTGTACTGTAATGTAATGATTTTGAAATATACTCTAGTAAAGTAATTGAAAAAAATCTGGTGTGGCAACTAATTTAAACAAATTGTCCAATACTGCAATAAGTTTTCTTTGCTCTGTTTGGAATATAGGCTACCGCACACACAACTTACTGTGGTATAAACTAAAGTATGCTACAGTATTTAATAGGCCTACAATATGTTCACTGTAGTTATTATTACATGCTATAGTATGGTAATCCTTAACAAAATGTAGTAAATTTTGTTAAAGTGTTGTAATCTTGAAAACATTTTGTCCATCAGAAATGACGTTGTTAGAAACATTTGGTTAGCTGGTAAGCAGACTATACTTGCATATTTGCCATGTTGTCATTATCACATGCCCAACCTGTTCAGTCGGTGCTGCCAAATGCTTTCAATAACTAAAGCCTGCTTGATTTATTCAGTTATTCATTTTATTAACGGTAATGCATTCAAAAGTTCTCCTTTCTTCCGTTTATTTAGTTTGTGTGTGTGTGTGTGAGTGTGTGTGTGTGTGCCTTTACAGATACGAGGTTATGATTCCATCTGTTCTGTTTTCTAATAAAAATATTTTTTCGCTGCTTTTGGAGTCTATTCATATTTTAATACAGCCGAATTTCCTAAGAGCTGTTCTCATTAAGGCTTCATATGCGTGTATTTAGTTTTGCAGCCAGACTATATGTTCTTACCTCCAGTCTGCTTATTGGCACTGCTAAAGTTCATAAACAAAATAAAATGTCTGACAAAATAAGTGCTTTGGTTTTAGTTTTGTTTTCTTGTGAAATGATAAAGAGTTTCTTTCTGCTCACAACAGAAAGTCTCATGTTTTGTTTATTAGCCACAAACAGAAAAACAAACATCATCTTTATTTTTCTCTAAATACTGTGACATGCAAGATCATGCAAATCTATACTATTTTCCCTAGTTTTGCTTGTGTCTAACTGTGGTTTTATTTTAGTGTTTTGTTTTATTGTGCATTATTGTATCATTGTACAGCACAGTGACCTGCTGTCTTAAATAGTGTTTTTTAATTAAAAATGGAAAAAATGTTGACATATTGTTTTTTATATGCAATTTCGAATGCAGCAATAATCCTGCTTGGCAGGTTTATTTTAAGTCTTGTAAACATCTTATTATGAATATCCTCCACAGCATGTGCACATATCTTGGTGTGTGTGTGTGTGTGTGTGTGTGTGTGTGTGTGTGTG
>CAIGQW010055694.1:11331522-11356123 GCA_903798125.1 Danio choprae | reverse complement strand
ATTATATAATCAATGCACAAACATAATTAAACTTTTAATTAAACAAATAAATAACCTAAACTAAAGCTAAATAGTTTCCAAATAATATTTGACACATTTTACTCCTATAAATCTTTTACAGTATAAATTGGGACTTTACACAAGAAAATACATGACTTTTACATAATTAGATGTAATGATATAATGTTTTAGTTTATATACCAATGGGCCACTCACACAATATTGATTGTATTTGGGGGTGCGTGGCATCAAAAATAACTGAAAGCCCCTGCACTAGATTATGTTAAGGCTGGACAGTTTTATCATAAACATCCAAATAAAATGAAAAAAGTAAGACACTTAACAAGAAGATGGCGCTATACTGTAGCCTATTGAACATTATTGTACTTTGTTCTACAATTGTGTAATGACACAACTCGCCCGCTAGAGGCAGACGGAGGCTGCACATGCGGACGTTGCCGTATCAAAGAGGAAACGGAAATAAACAGAAAAATACAGCAATTTTTACTGTTTCAAGTCGGGCGAGGTACAAGAGCTCAACCTCAGCAACGATTAAAGACCAATAAGGGTGGGTTCTGCGTTCGCTAAAACTGGAGAGCGACTATCGACCCTAGCAGTTGTTTACAAAAGTGAGTATGTGAAAGTACATCTTTTCTCTGACTGCCAGCGTCAGGGCTTTTTTCTTCACGTTAACATTAGCAAAGGCCATAAGGCCTGTGTGCATACTATACATTACCACTGTTCGCTAGTCTGTGTGGTACAAAATAGTTACTTTTAAGCTTATAGACATATTAACAGTGAACTGGCAGTGTGGTTCCTTTTTTTAAATTGACTTCGCGAGATTTATAGACTAGAAACTTCGGAACTGAACTGGAATATTTTGTTTACTTAATGTTTTTTACATTCAGACAGTACACATGGACTATATTGATACTTTTAAAAACTTTATTAACGCGTTCAAACAGCGAACGTGATATTTGTGATGTATATAATGGTCAACGTTTTCACTTATGTCTGTTTAAAGTTCATGTTTATTCTATGTGAATGATGTAAACATTGCATGCCTTTGTTATGTAATAGTAAATCACACAACTTCAGGATTCATATGCCTTCAGTTATTAATAACACGTCGTTGTTGAACACTGGAATAGGGACACAATGCATAGACGACATCGATGTGATCAAAGTGAACGATAACACGTATATGCTGCAGATACAGTCTAAAGTAATTGCATTTCCGGTGTCACTTACGCGTTTTCTCCGCTAGAAATGTGATATATGGTTAATGAAATGCATGTCGTTTGCATTGCTACGTTTACATGTTGACTTCTGTCTGCGCAGTCCCTGATATTTGCTCAGGATTACACGAATATTATTCTGTGCACGTTCTATAGCGCTATGACGTTATCGAGCCTTGCGTCCTCGAACGCTATGAAATTCTCGCCGTTCATTGGTAGAGCAGCAGACGGAGCCGAGCCAATTGGGCATCGACGTCCCTTCCAGTGCGTTGATTGGCTGACTCCCTTTCGACGCGTTAATCTGATTGGGGGCTCCACTCTGCCCGCGGCGCGTCATTGGCCGCTTGAGACGTCAGGCAGACGGGTTTCCTTCCTCTTTATGGGGAGGGTTTGCTTTTTAATGCCAGTTGTATCGCGGGGCGCGGCCCATTGAACAATCTAGAATACTTAGATGAACCATATCGAATCTTATCGGATTTTCTAAAAGAGTGTATTTTGTTTACAGGTTTCTCGGCGTGATCTTTATGTGAGGATCGCGACGGGAGGACAGACGCGGGCTGAGAGAGGCAGGTGGAGATCATTGTGTCTTCTTGGATCTGTGCTCATCATCGCTATTGAGATCTCATTGTCTGGTCCTCTGGTCCACAATAGGGATATAAACTGCACCAGGGGGCATTTTCCGCTGCTTTATACCATTCTACACTGGTGTCCGTTTGGCTGAATCATGGAGGCCATTGCCAAATATGATTTCAAAGCAACTGCAGATGATGAGCTGAGTTTTAAACGTGGTGAAATATTAAAGGTAAGGCTTGGTTATTTAACGTTTGTCTTTGCTTATTAATATAGATGAGCATGATTGAGTCCTTGATCAGAATTTATGTGTTCATTCATTACTAATTAAGTGCCGAAACAGTACTTACAGGTAATGTTGGCCCTGTATCAATTTGCTTGTTAGTTATTTAATAGATTTATTGTGTGACCTTCTGTTCAGATTCCAGGAAGAATTATCTAAATTACATGAAGCAGGATGGATGATTATGGTATTGTGAGAATAAAGAAGTTCTTATAATATTAAATATTGTGTATTTCAACATAGCAGAACCATCAGTATGTGGATATGTAGGTAACTAGTAATATGTAGGTCTTGGTAATTTATAGTGGACAACGTTTACAACTGAGGAGTAGAAATTTAGGAGTATTTTTAGATTCAAATTAACAAAAAAAGGTGGTTGTATATTTCTATGACAAGTTTCTGCATTATTGAAGGGATTTTCTTGTTCAATTTCTTGTTTCTCAGGGTACTTTTTTGTAGGTTTGATTAATATCATAAATAAAGAGCCATTTATCGATTTCTTTGGCTAGTTCCTGTGTATTTTAAGAGGTTTTTTGACTTCTAGAATGTATTTTGTGGTAAAAGTATTTCAAATGAGTTTATAGCATTTGAAAAACAGGAATTAAGGTGAACTTTTATTTAGAGCATTTTTAGATACAAATGAACAGATATTTTTAGAATTCAGGGACTATTTTTTGTGCTTTTCAAGGTTATTTCCTTATTTATAATTATGTTTAGTGATATTAATGTAGTTGCAAAAGAGTTTGTAGTGGTCGGCAAATAAAACCGAGGAACTAAATAGATACTTTCAAACATAGACTAGTTCAAACAAGTTCCTGTTTATTTAAGACAATTTTAGCTATTGTTTATTTAATTTCAAAGCACTTTGTTGTGGTCAACATTTGAGTAAATGGTTTAGGTAGATATTTTAGCGTATTTTCAAAATAGACAAATCATAAAAAATTTGCCATTATTTTCTCAAATCTGTCATTTTTATTGATAGGAACTTTTGTTAGAGCTAAGTTCAGTGGGCCTCTGTGCATATTTTAGTACATGTTTAAGTATGAACTAAATAGCATACTGTAGTTTTCTTCTATTAGTTCTAAGGTATTTTTGCCATTTATTTCTTCACCTCTGTTATCGGCTTCATGATATCACTGTAGTTTCTTCCATAGAACGTTTGTTTACGCAATCACACAATTTCTCTTTCCTTTTGCGTCTGAATGCTAATCTCAAGCACAGCATCTGTTAATCTGTCCAGACCTCACAGCTGTACATCACTGTCCAGCTTATGTAAAGCCGCGCTCTTTCATTCGCTCCCTAAGGAGAGTTCAAGCCATCCCTCTTTGAGCTGGATTGCAGCATATGAGATGTGCAGAGGAAAGGGCTTGTATTCAAGTGCCCGGAGATTTAAACGCAATCATTCTAATCCTTCAGGTTGAACTTGGGGGCATCTTTCATGCATTATGCATGTATAAGCCTGTCATAAGCACGTCAACAGCATCACTCGATTGATCTGATTACTGTACGGGATTATCTTCAGGTCTTTGTCTTAGTGATGGAGTGGCAGAGTTGCTAAATGAGCCACGTCCTGAAGTGGTATGGATGAAAACGTGTGACATTGGGCAGGATTATGACATTGGACTGATCCTGTGAATTTTTTTTATTTTTCACATAAACTTCAGATTATAGTGTTGGATAATGCGTGCAGAACAAGGGGTGGAGTTATGAATAATGCACCAAGCAATCATATATGATCCTGTCTACATGCAATATGTATTAAACAACATGCATGTACTAAAAGACTTTGTATAGACATTTATTTATTTATCTTTTTAAGTTATGCAAACAGGCATAATTCATCCTAATAATTATTTTGCGATCAAGTTGCTTGACCATAACTGTTATAAAGAATTTAGTTTATTGCCTGATTCCAAATTCACCACCTCCCTTCTGCATTTCTGCTGTGTGTGTGTGTGTGTGTGTGTGTGTGTGTGTGTGTGTATAGATAGATAGATAGATAGATAGATAGATAGATAGATAGATAGATAGATAAATGTGTATATGTTCTGTTGAGTTTGAAGTTTTTTCTCCTTTTTTTGATTTCCATCTCTGATTTTAATGAGGAAGTGATTCTTCAAAGTGTGCAAAAATGGCCCAAAAGTCAGCAAGGGTGCTAAAAGAAGATTCAGAAGAGAGATCTCTAATATCTGCTGAAACTGACGGACCACATTTACATTTTGAGATGAAAATGTGAGTGGTATTTACCAATGCGAAAGTCAGTGTTCTTGGAGGTTGCCAAGGTGATGATTTGCAGTTGCTAAGGTCTTCTGAGTGGGCTTTAGTGCATTTGCTCTAGTGTGGTGATTTCTCTTTAAGCGCAGTTGCTCCAACTTAAGTACCTCTTAATAACCCTAGCACATTTACAGCTCACATTGTATTTAAAGAACTTCTTGACTTCCTTGTTAACTTTGAGTTTGTGAAATCATCTTTAAACATCAGCATATCTGAAAATGGTGGTGATGTAGAAAAGCCACAGGTTTCTGTTGGTCTGTAGATCTAAACTGACCCTTTCACTGCACCCGAGCATCTCAAACTGAGGTTTTAGTGGTGAACATGCGCCGGTTGCCTGTTCTTGGTTTCTGTTCTGATGCCACAGCCAAATGAGGCTGTGTTTTTTTACTTATTCTTGGTGTTTAATCTACATGGGTTCATCAAAGGCCAGTACTGATATTTAAAGAGAATGTCCGATATATTACGAGTACAATTTAAATGACTATAAAGTCAATAAATAATACTTTTATTTTTTATTTCAGCAAACAAGTAAAATATAAAATGCAACAACATCAAAATCCATTTAACAGTTATTACAAAAATAGATTTATTAATAAAGTTATGAAACAAATCTATAGACAAACATTTTACACTGTAGTTTTTAACTTGTAACCTATTTTATATAATGAAATGAAATATTTTTGGATTTACATTTATACTAGTATTTTAGAAAGTTTAGCTTATGTCCAAAATGTAATTGCTACATTTTAGTTTCTGTTTGGCACGTTTTGCCTGTTTCACCTTCTGATGAATAAAGTCAGGGAATTCTGTCTAGCACAGTAGATGTAAGCACTGTCCTGTTGTTTGCAAAGTTTGATCCATTAGTCGAGAAGTGAGTGCACGTTTTCAGACCCGTTATGATAGTGCTATCTTGCTTTTTAACAGTGTTTTGGCTTTAAGGCACCAAGGATATCAGTACTGTCTTCCTTGGATTATAAGTTAAGGCTTTGTGACCGTGAAAACATGATGATCTTGAAGTGTTTTTGATTCTAAATCAAAGTCTTTTGAGGGTTTTTGTTCCTCTTGCTGTGGTAAATGTTTTCTCTTTAATTTACTTCTAAATGAACAAAATGTTGTATCCTCTCCATTTGAATTTGCTCTTCTATTGCTTTCAGTGATTGAGTGGTTAGCAGAATGATTTTCTTAAATGGACAACAGTGGCTGTTTTTCTTGTAAACACCGACTGGCTGATAGCTGTCGCTGAAAGGCCAAGCCTCTTTGAATTGACCTTTTCATTCACTCTTAATTTTCTCCATAGAGGGAATTGAGCAGGACGGCTCCACTTAATGCTCCGCCTCATCTGTGATGTGATGAAAAGGGAGTCAGTCAAAATGTTTGCTTCAGGGGTCATTGTACCCCTGACACAAATTGGTTTGCACTGTTGTTGAAAAAATGCCCAGTAGCCATGTGGAGTGTGCACGTTGTTCTGGGATTAAATGGCTCTTTAATGAGTTATTATGCTTCATACTCTTCAGTCTAGAAATAACCAGGGGCGTTTTTTATTTCCAAAAGAAAAGAAGAGGTTTTATTGCAGTTCTGTTGAGTGGTTCAAATACAGTATCGTAGAGATAAAGGTTATACTGATAAGTTAACTATTAAAGTTCTGCACGTTACTCATAATTTATGCATCAATACTTTGTATTGTGTGCTTTGGATATAGTGTGTTACACAAGATCTTGAGACTAGAACAGTGTTTCTCAACCAAGTTCCTGGAGGACCACCAACCCTTTATGTTTTGGATGTCTCCTTTGAATGTCACACCCATTACAGGTCTTTCAGTCTCTGCTAGTTATCTGATGATCTGAATCAGGTGTCTTTGGTTAAGGAGACATGGAAAATGTGCAGAGCTGGTGCTTCTCTAGGAATGTGTTTGAGAAACTAGATTGTTGCAAACAATTTATATGGGTTGAATTTAAACAAACAATAAATTGAGTGATGTTCAACTTAAGTTGTTTGTTTAAATTCAGCCGAAATAAATAGTTTACAACCACTTACCTTAAAGAAATTTAGTAAATCCAAGGAATCATCTTTGAATAATTTTTTTCAGTGATATGGAAAGAAGATCTCATATGAATTACTGTCTTTTAAGTGTACCTGAATTCGCACGAGTAAAATGTACCTGAATGACCTACTACTTGTGGGGGAGATTCTGACATGGGCATCTGATGGACCATTTTCAATCCCACGAGGCCACAGGTGAGGATTTGTAAGTGTCAGTGAAGTAGTGCAACTGATGTGGGTAACGTTAAATATAATAGCTTGGATTACATTCATGGTACAAAGAACATTGCGAAGTACTTACTCGAGAGTATGTTTGCAAATATTAATTTTGAGTGATCTTTGTCACTCAATATTTTTTAGAGTTTTCTTCGCACCCTAGAAACTACATAGTGATGACATACCAAATAAATTTCATTATAAGCAAATCATATAAGAAGGAAGCTCAGATTAAACTCCTTGATTCATGTGAATTAATTTTTTGATCGCTTTATAATATGAACATTTTGAAGCATTGGGTATTTGGTTGAGAAGACTCATTTCATTTAGCTTCTGTGTTTTTTGGTATAATTGGTGTCTGTTTTGATGACTGATAACACTATCACTTGATAAAAGGATTTACTGCAGTTAAAAAAAACAAGATCAAACTATTATAAACGGGTCAGGTGTCAAAAGTCAGTCGTAGGTTTAGTAATGAGTGGTTGCAGATGCTGTCTGCTTTCCTGCAGTCACGGTTTTTGAAGTTTCGTTTCATTCCTCCACAGTTTCAGTTTCTCCCTTATGAATAAAGAGTAGTTTTAGCAGCTGTTATTCAGCGTCCCCTGTATTTAAACTTTGATGCCCCTTAGATCTGCCGCATACTTTTCGAACTATGCTAATGTCTGTCATTTGCCCCTTACACAGTTTGGTTTACCTATCAGGGACATTTGCATCTATCTGTGGAAAAAAAGATGCAATAATCCAGACAACGGTAATGAAGTACAGTTTGCTGATGCCATAACCGACTGACTCAATTTGCATTGACATCAAAAGCTTGCATTTGCTTTCAAATGTTGTGTTTTGCTCTCTCTCTCTGCTCAGACTGTGACACGCTTTGATATTTTCCTTGAGATGAGTTGGTAGAGACAAACATGACTTAACAGGCCCATGCTCCATTGCCCTTGGCCTTTAGTCAAGCTGAATTTAGCATGCCACCTATTAGACTCTACGTCTTCCCTATGAGTTGATCTGATCTTGTCTACTTTGGTCTGAAGTAAAGTGGGTGTAGAAACGCAGAATGCATCTGCTGAGCAACTCCGTTCGTGCTGACCGTGACTTGCACTGACTAAACAACTAGAAGTCATTGGCTTTGGACTCTTGGCGACGTGACAGAGTTGAGCAGAGTTCAGTGTTCTGCAGATGAGCTGCAATGCGACGTGGCAGCTACCAGTTCAGACCGGGGTTAGATTGATGCTAAACATTTGGCTTCTGCGTGATTTCAGGCTGTTGCATTAAATCGATGCCTCAGGCAAGAAATGCACGAATACAAATGTCTTGCGCAACTGAAGAAATGAAACTATGACAGACAGTAGATTCAGTAATGGCTGGTGCATTTACGGTCTTGCTGACACTTTCGAAACTTAAAGCCTCTTAATCAACCACTATATAAAAAGACTTGTTAAGCAGAATGGAAAAATGTCAAAGTATTGAATATTTAATTGACTTGTGACTTGTTAGACTGGCATTTGTTGAAGTGTGATGAATCACTAACTTCTCAGTTTTCGTCTGAATTTTACCCAAATGTTGTGGGACAAACAGGACAATCTGTAAATAACAAATTTTTTAAGCTGGACCCAGAAAAATAATCAGGTCAGTTGGAATTATTTGGCCAAATCAGATTAAAATTTCATTCAGATTGTAAAGGGTGGTTTAAATCTTTACTTGTAGAATCGATGGGAAATGGAAATGTAACTCAAGTAATGTAACACTTTGCAATGGCACATGTGGAATATTTTGATATGTAGCATGAAACAAACAATTAATTGTGACAATAATGAAAGTCAGTTCTTAGCATTATTTATTTGCATCACTAAGCATTACACTAATTAGTTAAGTCAGTCAGATTTGTACTCTGCCAAATTTCTCACACAAGCTTCGTGGATTAAAATGGTAGTCCATTCCACATAAAACTCATGATCTGATTTGACATATACATTTTTGCAGCTAGAATATGATGTTTAGTTTCTTCAAACAGAAAAAATATTTTTGGGTTCTGTTAATTAGCATTAATAATCATTCAAATATCAAGAGATAATAATAAACAATGATTTTTTTTCATTTAGTAAACGTGCATTGTTCTAACAGATTGAAGTAGTTTTTAAAAAATGCTCTTTTAAATAAAATTGGGAAAAATTGGTTATTTAATAGAAAAGGTAATTTAACACTAATTTATATACAAATAAATGATTTATATTATACATTTGAATTCTAACAAGCAGCAATGAGTTTATTTATGTTCAACAACCTATCAATACTTGCTTTATTGACAGATTAATGAAAGGAGACTGTTGTAATGCATGATTTATGGCATTTTTAACTACTTTATTTAATTCAATACTATTTTACATAGTGAACTTCTAGCAGCATCAGTGGTTTTAGTCTGAACAGGGATTCAGGCAGCTTTAGGTGTCCTAGAGCTCCTCATCAACACCTCAGAGGGAGACAACAGCAGGCTTGTGGTTTCTCCACCTGCTCTGGAGTTTCTGCTGTGTCCCAGATCTGGAGGTGAGGACTCAAACCAGCAGCATCCTGAACACATCATCCGTGTTCAGAGAAGCAGCTGCACCTTTACAAATATGAGGCAAAGCATGTTTTGATTTATTTTTTTTTTTTGATTTTATTTTTTAATTTGATGTCCTTTTCAATTGTCTTTGTACATAAAAAGCGCTTCCAATGAATCCATTACAGCTTTGAAACATTCATTAATTTAAGCTTATGAAATTTGTTTCTTTACTTGCAAGATTATTATATTTAACTTTATTTACTGTATTTTCAGTATCTTATGCCATACAGTATTTTTTAGGATGTTGTTTGCTAGATGGCTGATGTTATGACATATTAAAATAGAAATTAAAGTATGTGCTGTGCATTTTTTCTCTTAATAACAAAGTAAACATACAATTCAAAACACAGGATGAGAAAACGGCAGTGAATAAAGCTGAAATCTAATCACAGCGATTGGGATTAAAGCACTACAATTCTGTACTCCAGTCAAGTAAAGCCCTTCATACATAAAAAAAATGCTTTCAAGTAAGCAGCCTAACACCGTGTCCTATTAACAAATTCCAGCAACAAGCAACATTTCTGTCCACACCAGGCTCGACACCACAGAAGCATTTAAATACCAGAACCATTCAGAAGCACAGAATAGTGCCCTGGGCTCCCAACGAAAATAAGCTTTCTAATCTAATTAATACATATTAAACCTTTTTAACATTATTAAGTTCATGAGTGAAAATATTTGTTGGTTTGCAATGAATCACGGTTCTAACATTATTTTTCAAACTATTCATTTGTACTATGTTTGCTAGCTATCTTATTTTCAAGATCTAAAGCATCTGCTGCCGCTTTCAGTATGGCAATAAATGTCCGGTAAAGTAGCATTCAAATTCACACTGGTAACATTTAACGCTGAATAAAGCACATATCAGTATTAGTTTATGCTGGTGTTCAGCCGTAACGTGGCGGAAATAGAAACCGTTTGTAAAATAGAAGTCAACCTCACTAGTAGTTAAGGACAAAGACTTTTTTTGATCGGAAAGATACCTTTTATTGCATGCCGAATCATCGGGTCACCTGTATTTAGAACATGGTGTAACAAGGGTTAAATATAAAATGTTTGATTATAAATACACTTCAAGCGATCATGAACTGAGAAATCAAAATCCCCTTGAAATTTTTACAGAAATGATGTCATCATAGTATCAAATAGTCTAACAAGATCTTATATTGCAGCCAGTCTGCCAAAATAAAAGGTTGTGGTATGTGCCGCTTTATTATGTCTAACCAGAATATCAATACCTGCTTCAACATCACTGCCTGTTTAGCTTGTTAAATAATTGTTACAATCCTAAATGGTAATGTTGTCATGTTCATAAAAATGATTCTATTATGCAGCAATAAAAAGTTGCTTATTGAAATAATAATATTGGTGTATCTCTGCTGACACCTTTTGAAGAACTGATTTTAAATAAAATTATCTAGTCTGATTTTAGATTTTCAGTATGATGTAATTGTGGATAAAAGGCATCGATTTCTTCTACATTCTTGGAGTTTGAAGCCAAAGGCAGGTCATTTATAAAGATGGGCTTGTGTAAACTCTTAGGCTGATTGCTTGCTCAATGAGTGCAACTGCTCAGTGGTTTTTACCTTGACTCTATTGGTGATCAATAGAGGGGCTCTTCAAACTGATGGGGAGGCTCTGGCCTTTTGACCTACGCTAATTTAAAGGTCTCTTCCTCTATAGTATTTGAGCAAGCTGTATGTGGTGCAACGGCTGGAAGCGTCTTGTTGCTGTAACATTTTAGTTGAGTCAGGAGGACAGGCTTTTATATTTGTTGGATGGGTTTCATGCCACTAAGCTTTGCTAGTAAATTAGATGATGCATTTGTCAATTAAAAAAAACTTAATTCAGCAGAGAACTCCACAGGTTTTTCCTGCAGTGGGTAGAAATATATATATATATATATATTTTTTTTTTTGAGAGTTAAGTATAACAATAAATAGAGATAGGCTATCAATTTTTTTTTTAAATTTATGATCAATTTTGTTGATTTATGGATATGTATATATGAGTTTGCTGTATTTTCAGATTAAATACATCCTGTCCAGAATCCTGTCATTAAAAGATTCTGAATATATTCAAATAATTTTGTTATATGTAATGTAATATTTTAATTACAATTCTTAACATGTTAAATATAATTTAGTCATATATCAAAATAAAATATTTATGTAATTTAATTCTTATTAATTAAAATAATGTTGATTATTATAAAAAAAGGTTTGAGATCATATACTTTAACTATTTTCCCCTTTTTTAACTATATAGTTGTTGTTGTTGTTGTTGTTGTTGTTGTTTTTTTACTAATGTTGATTTTTTTTTTCTTCTTCTTCTTCTTCTTCTTCTTCTTCTTCAGACACAACTGAATCACATCTTTTTATTTTATTTTATGTTCGAGTCTATTTTAGCCTCTAAGGAAACTGGGTTATGTCAATGTGCGGGTCCTTTCACAATGTGATTGTGGGACCAACCGCATTGCAAACATAGCCCATCTTCATGCCAAAGGTGCACACTTTTCAGAAATCCCCATGAAGACCTCACTTCAGTACCGACACTGAAGTTTACTTATTACTGGTCCTCTTATAAAGAAACTGTCACGTACCATTACTTTTATCCAGAGCACTGTCAGATTTTCCTCACTTCCCCTAAGACTGTCTTAAAATGTAATAAAGGGAAATGGAAAGTTGCCTCTTTCGGCTTAATGGAAGTTCAGAATCTTTTTCACTGAAAGCCAACATGCCTTTTTAAACTATTCATTACCTATTGCGAAATGCAGGAGCGAAAGATAAGGATATTAAGTAGTGGAGTGGCTTGAGAAATCGGGATTACGTAAAAACTCAAAACCGGTTTTCAAAAGAGTCCTTATGTTTTAAATAACACTGAGGTTGGGGACAAGAAGCGGTCAAGTAGATTAAATGTTAATGTGTTTCTGCATAAGAAGTTTTAATGTGCGCTGTATTTGAAAAGAGCTGTCGGTTCATCACAGATGCAGGCGTGTTAAAATTTTAATGACAAAAGACAGAATCAGTCGGGTCTGTTTTAGCAGCCATCACAAAGGCAGTGCGCATTTTGTTTTAAGATTCTGTCTTGTCATTTATTTTAGAGGGTTTTGGGTGTTTACTGCCACAGACGTCTGAATTATGAGTGCAGGACTTGAAAGGAAACTGCAGAAGAGTGAAAATGAATCAAGCGTTTGGGGGGAAAAGTAATGAGGAACAGAAGCTAAGATATTTCTTCTATTTTCATAGACTCAAATCAGGTTTTTAAATTTTTTTTTTAAATAAAGCACAGTGAAGCACTTTGTATGCTTTAGCTTGCATGAGGATAATGCCATATGCAACAAGTGTGTATTACTTTATAACCCTTTTATTTATCCTCTGAATAATCTGCACTGATTATATTTTATACAGCTGCAGAAAAAGAATTGGAAATGGAAAATAAAGTCACTGCCAATAACCTAGTGTTAAAGTGTGCTGACATATGGCACGGCGACCCAAGTTCGATTCCCGACTTGAGGTTCTTTGCCAATCCATTTCAGTGAACTATGGCTTTAATGAACTATGCTGCTGATCTGAAAACATGTGAAAATACCACATTTAATAACACCTTTCACTCCTAAATCACCTCATTACTTCAAGTGTTTGCAATCATTGTTTGAGATGGTTCCTTAGTTTATTAGTCACATTGTATCTATAAAGCAGTTAAATCCTCTGCTCTGTTCCTGTATCTCTTTTGCGCATAGCAGTTTCTGCGTGAGTATGCTCTTTGCCCCTTTGCAGGTGATTTATAGTGATCACAGAGCTGTTTCCCTGACTAGATGTGCATGAGATTCACAGAATCACAATTTCAATTTAATAAACAGCAAAAAAAACAAAAACATTCCAAAGAACATATTTCATGTTGTTTAAAACTAAAACTAAACAATTTAATTTAAATGAAAAGCATACGTGTATTAAATGCAAGTGAAGTTTACTTCCATGTTTTAATAGTGCTTGTGAAGATAAAATGTAAAAATATGGTGAAATAATATTCCATTGTCATTCAGCGTAATGTTTTTTTTCCTGAAAAATCTATCCTAGTGGTTTTACAGCAATTGATTAGTATTTTGGTGGTGCCCTGCTATTCTTTAGTGCCGTCTTTTAATGTTATACATCGACTCATTCTTGTTCTAAATATGCTTGACTACTTTTTGGAACTTTAAAAAAAAAATCTGGCCTAAGACATTATCTTGCTTAATCTCAGACTTTTTATATAGCTGTACTGTTGACATTTTGTTTTGTTTTTTAGAGAGAAAGAGTTCAAACACTTTTTATTCCCGCCTCAGGCATTAATCGCTTCAAAGCTATAAAGTGTGTGTAAAGCCTTTGTTTCTTCTGCTTGGACCAGTGGATTTTTCCAAGAATAACTTTCAGCTTTCCAAAATCGATTTGTATAATCCCAAAGCTGAAAATGGACATAAAAGCTGACTGTCAATGTGAGAGAAACTTATTATTGGCTCAGTCATTATGTCTCATGGGTGTTCGCTTGTTGTTGTTTTTTTGAGCGTATTCTTGGAAAGGATGGAATCTTCCACTTGAACCATTTGAAATTAGGCTCTTAAAGAAAACTTGTCTGATGACTTCCGTGAAGTCTTGGTTACAGACCACATTGTGGAGGCATTCAGGCTCTTCATCAAGACCGCATTGAGTTCACCTGTTCTAAGCAGACATGCAATGATGAGTAAAAAAATGCACAGTTCAATTTTGAATTACTTAAAATGCACTTTAAAGCTATTATTCACCCCCAAAATGAACCAGTTTCTTGCAAATGTTCTTATTGATTCATAAAATGCAAGTTAATTCTGCAAGCACTATGAGAGTCAAGGAACAAATACAGGCAAAACTAAATCCCCATTTTAAGAAGCAAAGCATTTGGTCCTGTGATGAACCGGAATATTATTTACAAAGTTATTACCTAATAATATTTACAGCCTCTGCAAACCTTCAGGACATTCAGAAGCACGAGTTTCCTGTCTCATAATGACAAATGTGCCATAAATTATGTGATATGTTAGTATTGTAATTGGTAGCATTAGTTATGGCACTATCTGAGCTATATAAACCATCAAGCTGGGGCTTTGGTTAAAGTTTGTATGTCTCTCTTATCAATGTAAAACAATCTTCGGTTTGTTTTGCAATGGAACAATTTTTGACTTCCCATTTTTTGCGTAGCGGTCTTGTGAAGCTTGTGCTGACCATTGGTTGAGTAATTCAAATTTTGTATAAATGTGTAGCAAACATGATGTTTTTTGGAGGGACTTTTCTCATGGTGTTATCGTGAAACACCCTAAAATTGACCGGCATGGAATTGTTCTGTCTTGTGGTTTTGAATCACACTGCAGGCAGAAAGGAGAAGGAACTTGTGTCGATTAGACGCACATCAGCTGAGATGTCTAAAAATTTGCACTTTTAGTTTATGTTCTCAGATGAATTGTGCACTTGTCTTTGTTCTTTCAAAGAGACGTTCAGTTGAGTTGTATATCCATCACGGGACTTTCTACAGCATAGAATTACTTCATATCAATTTGCCAATTTGGGTTCACACAGTCATTGAAAACATTTTTTGTATATGTAAATTTGTGATTTCTGGAACTTGAAAAGAAACGGAAATATTCATATCTTAAAAGCATGAACCGTTTATTTAGTTAATGTTATCATTTTTATGGTTCTGCTCTTTGATTCTCAGATGAATTGTGCACTTATTGATTTATAAGTGTACAATTCATCAGATTTTTCAAATAGTTACCATTATTTAGAGGTCACCATTATTATTTTTATATTATATTATTTTATATGATATTATTTTTATTCATAGTTTATTCTACAATACTTTAGTTTCCAATTTAACTTTTTATTTTATTCAAAATTTGTTGTGGATATAGTTTAGTCATGAATATCATTATTCAATATTTTTTTATTGAAATGTAATGTATGTATGGGTTTAGGCATGCAAAACTGTTATTTAATTTCATTTTGCAGGACATTTTCAATTATCTTAATGAAAAATGTAAAAATCTATATATATTTTTTTCATAGCAAGCAGTGCTCAGACTCTAAATGTCTAGCATCGGTATCTTAGCAGCTGTAACATGCATATGAAGATCTCCACTGGATGTTCCGTGACGTTCCCTCATCCTCGTCATCTTTGTCTTCATCATTTCCTGCCCCAAGCATTCTGGGAAACATCACCCCAAAAGCAGGACTGAGCATGTCCGATGGCACCCCAGTGACATCAGCATGTGCTCTTGCAACCGCCTTGAACGCTACTTTTGTTCTCACTTCCTGTTGGGTTGAGCTTCCACCCCCAGCAGCTTCCTGTCTCCTGTCTGCGCAGAGCCAATCTGCAGTGGAGTGTTTGTGGCTGCTCAAACATGCCCCGTCCTGCTGTACAACCCATAGACCTGCTTGGAATGAGACTTTTTTTTGTTTTTTTTTTGTTCCCTTTCTGATATCCTTCAGGTATTTTGTGTTCCATCTCCTTTGTTGGAAATTCGGATTATTAATGTAGAACATTTTGTTGCAGCATTTAGTTCTGAAATTAGATCAAGTTATTTTTCAATTTATATAATTGTTTGAATTGATTCTGCCCAGGAGAATAGTGGTATAGCAGAGTTTATTATTCATATTCATTTAAAATATTTTGAAATGGATGTGATTTTAAGTTTTAAATCATTGTAGAACGTATGTTAGTTTGAGAAATTTAAAGCAAATACAGAATTAGTCATTTTAAATGATACAAAAAAATCGAATTAACAATTATTTTACTATATTTATTTATATATATTTATTTTCTATTTAAAATTGCTCAGTAAATTTGATAGGGTTTTTTTGATGGGAAATTTGTATGTACATTTTTAAGACCCATGTTAGATGGGAAACCAATATATAATAATAATTAATTTAAGTTCCATTACTTTAAAACAAACAATTGACTTTTTAGACTTATGGTCTGAAATTCATATATATTAAAAAAAAAGTTAGTGACATATTTTAAAATTAAGAGCACAAGTTAATTTATTAAGAAATCTAATATAACTACAAAACTACGTTTAAATAAAGCATACATGAATCTTTAGCTGAATAAAAAAGAAAAAATGGCATTAAAAATATAGTACCGGTTGTTTATTATGTAGATAAATATCAATTATCTGAATAGTTTGTTTTTATACTGCACTCTTTGTGTTGAGGGTTGGTTTGTGTTTTGTGCGTTTGACAGTGTGAACTTCATCTTTCTCTGTGTTTCTGATGATAGCTAATATGAGTCCTTGGTCTCGCTGTAAACCCATCTCTATGTGCAGCATTAAAAGCTGTTGTGTGCAGCAGGACTCTGACAGCTCAGCTTTAAGATGAGGCCATGATCATCTGTTAGGATCTTCAGACTGAGTCATCATGGCGAGACACTGCCTGGTGCACAGTTAATATGACTCAAAGACGGCTAACTAGCCAACTCATCATAATTTCTGTGAAGAAACTACAGCTAGACTTGCATTTAAGTTATCTGAAAATATTTTTTTTTTGACTTGCGTGTAAAGAATTACAGTTTATAATTGTCATTCATTGTTTAGTTCGTTTAATTTGCGTTCTTTCTTTTTTTTTTTACTTGTCTTTTAATGTTTTTTTTATTCATGTGCATGATGGGGATACATAGATATAAGTCAGCATTATATTTATTATATTTGCATTGTACCATATGTATGTATTTAATTGGAATAAGTATATATAAAAAATGTTAAAAATTAAAGGAAAATTCTGCCATTACTTGCTCACCCATTCACTTGTCCCAAACCTGTTTCTTCTGTTGAACACAAAAGAGGACCTGATTGCTGAGACCCATTGACTTCTATAATAATTTTTATAATAATTTTAAAATATCTTCTTTTGTTTTCAACAGAAAAAAATAAAGTCATAAAAGTTTTAATAAATTGTTTTCATTTTTAGGTGAACTGTCATTGTTAGTGCTCTTTTGCTAATGCTTTTACATTCATCATTATTCATCTAAATCCATTTTTCATGTTTCAATTTTGTTTTTGTAACTAAAAATAAATATAGTAGATAGATATTTAGAAAAATGTCAAATGTTGTTCATTTGGAAGCCAGAAAACCTTCTTCTGCTTTTCACAGAAGAACATGTGACGCACGTATAAAGCAGTGATCTGAACTATACTTATAATTTGTTTCCGCTGGCATCAGAAGATTAACTCAACCCTGTTTTATGCTATAGGTTGAGTAAGTCGTTGTGCTGCGAATTATAAACCATGGATTGTACTGTTATATAAGCCAGTGCCGTTGATGTCCATAACATGACAGTCACTAACTGTGATCAAGTCTCTCATTTAGAGGCTCTAAAAGAGAGACCAGCATTAACAAGCCAAAGTGATCAAGATGTGAAAGGCCGTGTTAATCCGCACTTTAGTATGCTGTTTTAATGAGCTTTGTGAAGAGCCAAAGCAGCGTTGTGATCTTACACCCCTTCACTATCTACAACTGTAAACAGTACAATCGCACGCAGTGCTTGTCGTAAATCACAACTTTTCTAGGTTTTATTCTTTATTTGAAGTTTCAGACTCAAGTTTAAACAAACATTTGTTGTTGGTAAAACACACTGATGTCTACAGAAGTGGAAAATAGAAAGTGTATTATTCTCCAAGCTCATGTATTATTCTCCAAGCTCATGATATTTTTCATATATCTGAATTGGATGAGTGTTGTGAATTTAATAGCTTTAAAACTAAGATGGATAAACTAAGATATGTAAATAATATATTACTATATACACTCTAAGCCCGGATAAGTTGAGTTTACTTAAAAAAAAAAAAAAAGTAAGAGGAAACTGGTTGCCCTAAAAAATTTAAGTAATGAACACTTGAAACACTTGATTGAGCTCTACTTAAAAGATAAGAGTTATTCTAATATGTATTATAAGTTGAATAGACTTAATGCTTTTAATTAGTGTCAATTTACTCCACTTATCTTTTTAAGTGCATTAAAATAAACACAAAAGTAACAAGTAACAGGGATTTTTATTCAAATTTCCTTTCAAAATACAACAAAACAATGCAAATACTGTGCAAAACAACTTTAAAATCAGTTTGCCTACTTTGCTCTCAAGCGAATCTACTCAAATGAAAATAAAAAAAAATATGAAAATTTACTCACTGTTAAATGGTTTTTTTTTTCTGTTGAACACAAAAGAATATATTTGGATAACCTGTAACCATTGATTTCCATAGTAGAAAAAAACAATACCAAGGAAGTCAATGGTTACAGGTTTCTAGCTTTTTTCAAAATATCTTTGTCTGTGTTCAACAGAAGGATGAAATTCAAACAGGATTGGAGCAAGAGAAGGATGAGTAAAAGATGACAATTTCCATTTCACAATACAATGAGAAATAAATAACAATTAAAATTATTATATATACCTGTAACTGTAAGCTGACCTTTACACTGTAACAGCAAGATGACCCTTTGTCTAATTTAAGAGCAGGGGATAAATGAGTCCAAGAAGACAACAGAAGACTCGAGGCAGGTCTGTATGAATGATGAAAGATGATGAACACTCTGAATTGGTTAAGCTGTGGACATTTTTCATCGACGCAGAGGATTCTTATTGAAACTTGATAGTAGAGTGAGAGACATCCTATTAATAAAAGAAAAAATAATGCAAATATGATACTAGTTAAATAACTCAGTGCTCAAATCAGAAAGAAAGGCCTGAATAAAAGACATGAAAAGATGATGAAAATAGGCAATGGGTAGACTCATGTAAGCAAAAAACCCACCTTTGTCTGACGTAAGAGTTCAGCCAAAAGCTGACCAGCAACATTTTTCTTTTTCCTGAAGATGCTTATCAAATTTGGAGAGTAATTTTAAGAGTAATATGGAAGCTCTCTGTGAGAATTTTTTTTCCCACCATGAAGTCGAAATAAACCTGAAATATAAAACAAGTGAAACACAAAACATTTATGTTCCTTGTGTATTTTACTCTTGTGTGCTTTGAAAGTTGACAGACAGCTAAACGTAACTGGTGCATCTGTACTTGTCAGTTGAGCAGGAATGGTGTGAATATGAAAGTGCTCTTTTACGACAATAAGTTTACGACAAAAATTCCAAAACAATTACTATTGCAAACAAGGAAATGGAACATTTCTAGCATATAGTTTCCATTTGTCAGTCTATAATCTTTTTTCACAGTTAAAAGTACAATACTTACATTTCCAATGCATGCCATCGTGTCATCTGAAACAAAATAAAACTAATTTATTGTTAGAATGTATCTACTTGTATTTGCATTAAACATTAATTCAGGTTATTCTATTCAAACAATGGCTGTATTAAAATTGAACTAATTTTAAAGTTTTGTTTGTTGCTCCACTGGAACCACAGCATACTGTATGTGACCAACCTAGAATGTGTTGAACAGGACGGTGTGTACCCTAAACCAGTGGCAAAACTGTATTAAAAGCTTAAAATAGCATGGACTGTTTAAAGTACGCTCTATGATCGCAAATAATCAGCTCAGGACAAAAAGCGATAACAATACAAAAGCTAAAAATGCGCTGTGCAATCGCATCATGAGAGTTCAGACTTGGCGCCGTTTCCATGTCAGCCGTGCAGGCAGGGGCTAACAAATGAAACCGCGTCAGCTTTGAATGTGTGTTGTGTGAAAGAAAAAAAAAAAATGCTTGTTGTCAAGTGAAAATGCCACGACTCGTTTAAAGCATGTTTTTCGTGCAGTAAATCGTCCACGGAACACGCTTCACAGACATATTTAAAAGGGATTTTGTCTACCACTCAGAATTTCAAAAGTGAAAATCTTGCAGGTTAACCATCGATCTCACATGCCAAATCCACACTTCAAGTGTTCAAACAGGACCCGCGCATGAGTTAAAGTGAAACATACTTAAAACAGTGTTTTCCGATGTTCACAAACAGCCGAAATAAAAGCTGGAAAAAATTTTTACAGTCTAAGTACTCACCAGAAGTCTGAAATCACCCGCAACTACAAGCACAAGAAAATGCCGTTGCCGGACTTAAACAGTAAATCAGGTTGGGGGCCAGGGGCATGATCAGTCAAAAACTTTTTTTAAATGAGTTTATTGTACTTAAAGTTATTCAAACAATAAACTATGTCTACAAAAAAGTAGAATTCACTTAAAATATTATAGTAATGAACCATATATTAAATTATTTAAGTACTTTGCACTTAAACTGTATAATTGGACATCAAATCTGGGCTAACAGTGTATAAATAATAATATGCTTATAATGGAAATAAAAAAAAACATAACATTTAAAATGGCATTAACTATTTTACATTTAGTTTGTGTAAATACAAAAAAATGTAAAGAGAATTCATGCTTCATGGTAGCTCTTTACACTAAGGTTGTATTAGTAATCCATTTACTAACATGAACAATCAGTGAACAATACATTTATTATGTTATTCATCTTTGTTAATGAAAATAAAGGTGTTCATTATTAATTTAGCTAACTCACAGTAAAGTAACTAATGTTAACAGGTATGAGTTTAAATTTATAATGCATTAATAAATGTTGAACTATGATTAATAAATGCTGTACTGTGTCTTGTACTTTAATCGTTCATGTTAGTAAATACATTAACAAATTAAACCTTATTGTAAAGTGTGACCACTGACCAGCATCACATTCACAACATTATTTACAAAGTATAATTAAAATTTCAATTTATTAAAGTTTTTTTTTGTTGTAGGTGACGTTTTAAGGTGGTATTAAAACTGTGAAAACTAAATGAGAGCAGAGGTAATTATAATAGCTGTCAAAAAGAAAATGAATAATAAATATTTCATATTTGTAAATTAGGCATAAATCCCAAATATCAGTTGATTACCCAATATAACACGGTTATACATTCTGCAACATTTCATTAAAGACTCTTTCATTAAAGGAATGACAAAACGTTATCATCAAGATAAGCAAGGCTTATTTCTTTTTCTAAAAATAGAGTCATTTTCAGGAGCTTAATTCTTCCGGACTTGATGAATCTATGTAAAGAGCGATCCGCAGTCGCAGCGGGACAGAGAGCGGGAAATGATTAGCGCTGATTGACTCTTGCAGCTGCCTCTGATTGCGCTCTCAATGTCAAATGCAAAAATGGCGTTTTTAAATCCAGACAGTTTTTCTCCTTTCAGCGTTTGCATTTGAGCATTTCCACGGGCAAGTTTTGCTCCCAAGTCAGCAGATGCCGCTTGACTGTAATGAAAGGCTGGTAATTCCTGTAATGTGCTGTGGCGTGAACTAGCCCTCCTCATCTGTAGGCATATTTAAACACAGTGACATCAAGTCTGATCCAGAGCTGAGTCAGTCAACATGAAAATCACTCTCAGGAGTCTCTCAGTGGTAATGACTATATAATGAGGTCAATCTCTCCGCATTCTCTATAATTACACCAAGCTGCATTTTAAACAGGATTTTAATGGGTTTTGTCTATTCATCTTAAAGGGGACGTATTATAGCTCGTATAAGATGTAAAAATATCTCTGGTGTCCCCTGGAAAGTTACAATTTAAATATTCCTACAGATAAATTATTAAAGCTTGTCAAATTTGCCCATATTCAGGTGTGAATACTGAAAATACATTTTGGTTTCTGTGCCTTTAAATGTAAATGAGCTGCTGCTTTGCAGGAGAAGGCGGAGCCTATAATGTCCGAAATAAGAAATATTCATTCATTCATTTTCATTTCCTTTATTAATCTGGGGTCGCCACAGCGGAATGAACCGCCAACTTATCCAGCATATGTTTTACGCAGCAGATGCCCTTCCAGCTGCAACCCATCACTGGGAAACATCCACACACTCATTCACACACATACACTACGGACAATTCACCTATACCGCATGTCTTTGGACTTGTGGGGGAAACTCGAACGTGCTACCCACTGCGCCACCTGAATGGTTAGTGGATACTTTTATGTAGTTGTTGTGGAGTATAGTTGGTTCAACTCATCAACTAGGATTTGGTTTGATTTATTTGCTTTGAACCGTGTAGTCAATCTCTTAAACTCTTAAAAACAATTACTGAAACACGAATAAGTTTCATCATAATCAACAAAGCATCTACATATCTGTGTAAATTAAAAAATAACCATTGATTTTAAACAGTTTAAAATGGAGTGGGAAGAAGCACAAGCTTATTATTTTTACCCACACCGTGTCAGAGCGGCATGTTATCGCTCTTTTCAGACTTTGCAAATAAATATTATACTATTAGTAAAAATATATATATCAGTTTGTTATAAACGATATTGAACCGACCCTAGTTGAAGCAGTCGAGGATAAAATATATTTTGTGTAAATGGCATTTTTTGGCACATTTTCTTCAAAAATGAAGTGCAACCACAATGCTCAGATGTTTGTGGAGACTGGTATGTTTATTGGTTCATCAAAAGCAGAGCAATTGTATAATTTTTTTCTGGTAACCAAAATGGTGAAATGCTGCAGTGGTGCTGGGGGTGGAAACGTGCAGATTAAAAAGCACTAATATATATTAAGACCCCCTTTCAATACACTAGGCGAGCAAAAACAAAGTGACTTGTTTTTCACCTGCTTGCAGAAAAAAAAAGCTTAGAAAAAAACAAAACAAGTTACTGGTTTTCCCTTTTTATGTTTTCTGGCCTAATAGAAGAACCGAGGACCTGACTATAGCACTTAAACACTGTTAAAGTCAGATTTTTCATGTCCCATTTAATGCCTGCTGTAAGTAGAGCTAACTTTAAAAGCATTAGATGTTTTAGTCATTTTTTTTCCCATTGATTTCAGAACATTAGAAAAAGCTTGATACATTTAATAAGTAAAAGGATTGCTTAAATTGCAGTAAAATCATTAGTGACATCCCAATTCAAGGCGTTTCTCACTCTTTCTTCAGGAGGCATGTTTAGAGCTGAGCATGAGGTCCATTTTAGATTTTCTTAGAGGAGATTCTGTGGTGGATGCATTTATTTATTTATTTATTTTTTGAGCCTTCAGATAGCATCCCAGGGTCAGACAGGAGATACAGGGTTGAGGCAGAAGGCCTTGAGTGAGTGAAGGAGTGTGGTGCTGCATGTTATTTTGTATAAATAAAAAAATTATATTTATTTATATAGTTTTTAGATGTATGTAATTATTTTTATTTTGTAATATTTATTTAAATTGTTTTAATTTATATTTATTATTAATTTAAGTATTTTTCTTTTTGTTTAAGTTTAGAATTTTGTGTTATTTTATTTGATCTTTACATTTATTTTTCCCTAGTGTTTTCATTATATATTTTTATTTTGTTTACGTTTTATTTTTAGTAAATTGTTTTATATATTTTTTTTACATGCATATCTTTTCTATTTGTAGTTATTTTTATTTTGTTTTCTTCTATGTCATCTAGATTTTTCATATATATTTTCCTGGTTGCATTTTTTTTAATTGTTTCTATTTTATTTATGTATTTATTTTTGTGTATATGTGGATATATATTGTTTACATTGTTATTTTTCCATTTTCAATAAGAAATATTTTCTTTTAGAGTCTTCTCATTGTCTCTTATAGCACCCTTTCTCTCTAGGGCTTTGACGTGTATGTGTGTGCGCGTGCGTGTGTGCGTGTGTGTGAAACAGACTGACGGGTCTATTTGCCTGTACAACTGTTGTGCAGTCAGTCATAAGCAGAGACTGACACTAGTGCACACACTGCTGTCTTTGTGAAAGCAGATGCTGGCATGAAAAGCAGCCTTGTTGTAGTTCGCATCAGTGTCTGTGCTGGTGTAGCGTGAGCCCTGACCTTTTGTGAAGTCCTGGATAGCAATGTTGATAACAGCACATCGGTTATGATGTGAACCTTTGCCCCTTATTATACAAGCACATTATTTCCTTCGATGACATTTTCTGAGTTAATATTTGTTTTGCATTTGCTTGGGAAAACATAACCTTTAATTATAAGAAACTTTATTTTAAAGTATTAAACTACCTTTCAACTCGTGTTTTTAATTATTACAATTTTTTATTTAGTTAGTTTCAGAGTATTTTTCGTCAGTTTTACTTTTTGGAAAATTTAGGATTTTTAATTAATTTAATTTAACTTAAATTTGTATTGTTTTGGGTTAATTGTATATTACTGAATATGTATTTGCACCTTTCAACAGCATCTGGAAAATATTTACATTTAAATATAAAACATTTATAATAATAATAATTTTGCATTCAACTGTATATATTATATTAAAAAAGAAAATTTAAATAATATAAAAATGCTTTTCTTTCATTTTTTTCTTTCAAGTAATACAAATTTTAACAGTTATTATATATTTTTCTTTATACTCTATACTATATAC
>CAIGQW010055694.1:11315637-11330203 GCA_903798125.1 Danio choprae | reverse complement strand
TATATTATATTTATATATTATCAATTATCTTTTTGTATAATTGTATTAGTCAGTTTTTATTTAAAAATGTCTTGTGTTTATTTTGATGGAATTGTGTTGCTTTTCGCTAAATGCAGTCAGAGGACAATTGATCTCACAGAAAGTGTCAAACAAAAGAGATCACATGCTTTTGTCAAGCGACTTGAAGGTTAATGGCGGTTATGCAAGAAGCCGTCTTTAGTGCACTCTTTAGGTTGGTTTCGTTTCCTCTCTTCAATCATTCCCTCTCTCACAAGAGAATGAGGCCACTTCCCTCAAGCTTGTTGGCTTGATGAGCTCGTTCATTTTCAAATCTTCCATCTTGTTCCAGTTATAACTGGCCCAGACATTTAAGCTCAAGGTGTTTTACCTGTATGAACACAGTCATGTTTTTGCAGTACATTTAAAGCTTTGTGATATTGCTGTACAGCCATCGAGCGCCTGCTTTATGTCCTCAATTTTTTTTTTCTGCAAGTTGTCCAGAAGGCTGAATTTGCAATGCAGGCAAGATTTATTCATCAGTCTTTTCTGTAAAAGCATAGAGATTTAAATATATTGAATTTAAGATGTGCATTATATGACTGGCACATTATTTACTTTTATCATTTTATTATTTGTAACATTTCTGCTGTTGTTAAAGTAGTAGTTTCTGGTCACATTTTTCACTTTGATTAGATTTTTACACCTTTTTTGTGGTTTCTTTTTTCTTTCTTCCTGGCTTTTTCTTTCTCTCTTTCTTGCTTTTTCTTTCTCTCTTTTTTTCTTTCTCTCTTTTTGCTGTTTCATGTTAAGCTGCTTTGATACAATCTACATTGTAAAAGCACTATAGAAATAAAGATGAATTTAAAAATGTAATTCCTTTCTTTTTTTCTTTCTTTTTTTCCTCTATATGTGTGCGTGTGTGTAATGGATGAGTGCATGTATGATTAATAATAGGACTCTCAATGAGTAATTAATTTTTATGTGTTAATATTTTTTCCACACAAATGAACCTTTGATAAGTTTTGACCACTAATGTGTTGCTATGGTAAGAGCACAGTGAAAGACCGTAGTATAATGGCTTGAGATGACACCTGGTGTGCTGAATGGCAATTGTCATTATAAAAAGCTTCCAGATGGAAGTTTGGATAAAACTGAAGTTGTGTACACATTGTAGTGATGAACTGTTCTTCCACCGAAGTACTTCAAATATTTGTGCCAGACAAATTTTTTTTTTCAGATGTTACTTATGTTTTTATACTTCACAGATAACATTAATTTACTTTGAAATAACATCAACATGAACATTTGTAATAACTACCATTAACAAACATTTAGTAAGCACCGTAATACTACACTATTGTTAGTTGGTGTTTGGAGTTTTGTGCAGTAGTGCCCTCTGGCCTTTAGAGGAGATTTACTACTGATCACACAACCGTGTTTCCCTCACAAGATGTGCATGACTATCACAACTTTGCTCAATCACATTTGCAGTACCAATTCGATCAATTGCCCCCAGCCTTACTAACAAGACCTTCCAGCAGTGGAAATAAAATTGCCATTTATTTATATTTTAAAATTATATCACAGAATGTTTTTATTCATGGAAATATTTGAAGCAAAATGTTAAAAAAAAAAAAAAAGAGTCTCATGGAGGATTATTTTGCAGTATAAATCATTGATTGAATTTAACAATCTAGTATTAGTTTTAATTAGTGTCGTTATCTGATTTTGTTTAGTTTTTTTGTATAATGCTTACAGTTATGATTGTAAATTATAAATTGAATATTTATTACCAGTGTTATCATGAATCTAGCCAGTGCTTCTGATATGGCATTAAAACATAAAATAATTAATTAATTAATATAAAATACATACATGCATACATTTTTAATTTCTTTTTATTAAATGTTAATGTAATTTTTTCGTTAAGTTACTATAGATTCGTGTGTGACTCTGGCTCTGTGAGATTGATTACACTGTGTTGGTTGTGTGTAGGTGAAGCAGTATTTTCCAGAAGTGCGTTTATTGTGCGTGTGGTTTGGTAAATGATCAGCTCAAACTCTCTTTCTGTCTCTCTAAATAAATGATGGCCATCTGTAGCTTTCAGTCCAGATTGGAGGCGCTGAGTGGATGGTGTCAGTCTCCTCATTGTCTTTTGGGTTTAGCAGAGAGCTGTTAGCGCCCTATTATACTTTAAGTGGGCATCTGGGAGAAGACTGAACAATCAATTCTGTTTGTGGGTTTGTTTGCTCTGTTGCTGCACCAAACCGCCCAACATCATCTTCTGACTGTACACCCACTTAATTCCAGTTATGAACACGGCAAATTGTGTGTGTGAGTCAAAGAAGACAATCAATATTTCCAAAAATGGTAAAGAATGGTTAAGTGTTAAGATCAACGCAAGAATATAGAGGTGAGGTTTTATTAGACAGCTTTATTTTAAACCATTAAAGGTATTTTAATGCATGTCCCTGCAGGTGAATAGAGTTTAAAAAAACATGGTAGTCACCATACTTTGAGAGATTTCATTAATGATTGCAAACATTTTTTTTTCTAAAATGTTGTTTAATTATGCAAATGATGCAAATAGTAAATGCAAGCTGAGTTAATTTGCATACATTTCTAGCACAAAAACTGAACATTGGATGAAGCCAGATTCAAAATTCATTCATTTTCCTTCGGCTTAGTCCTTTTGTTTATCAGGGGTCGCCACAGCGGAATGAACTGCCAACTTATCCAGCATATGTTTTGCACAGCGGATGCCCTTCCAGAAACATCCATACACACTCATTCACACACATACACTACGGCCAATTTAGTTTATTCAATTCACCTATAGCGCATGTCTTTGGACTGTGGGGGAAACCGGAGTACCCAGAGGAAACCCACACCAACACAGGGAGAACATGCAAACTCCACACAGAAATGCCAACTGACCCAGCCGGGACTCTAACCAGTGTCCTTTTTGCTGTGAAGCGACTGAGCCACTGTTAATACAAGTAGGATATGTATTTCTCAAACATATGGTAAAACAACAATAATAATATTAGGCCTATGTATGGGTTTACAGTTGGTTAAAATGCTACATTTTGTATAGACTTGGAATGGTGGACTTAAACAGACTTTAAATATGTCCTGTTTGTTAATTCACAGTAAAGTGATGACATCAGAATACAAGTATTAATAATTCTAAAGTTCAATTATGTTTAAGACATGTGCTTGTCTTTTGTCATTGACAACATTATTAGACAATTTTTTTGGTGTTCTTGTAGACTTGCTCTCCTCATATTTGGTTGTCTACCCATCAACCTTTGCAGCGGAAGGATGTTGTACGCTCTATTTCCTCCAGACCACAGCTGTGAGTCTGTTTTCTAACAGAAATCTGGTCTCCCACCTTCCCTCCATGTTTGAAAGCTACTGAGAAAGGACATTGTGCAGTCGATGAAGAGAATCTTTAGAAATTATTTCACTTCATAACAAACTTTAAGTGACGGTCTCATTTATATACTAATTACTGATCATTCATTTATTTTTATACATTTTATAGCATTTGAATTAATATCAATCTAGCTATATTAGTATTTTGCAATTGCTATTAGCAACTTGCATTTTTTTATCATTTATCACAATTGTATCCACAAGGAAATCTTATAAATATAATTTTTTATTATTTATTTATTATTTTTTTTATTTTTCAATTTATAATTACATTTTTTTTATTTTAATGTTTGGCAATGAGGGCAATTTAATGTATAATTTATTATATTGAATTTATTTCATTTAAGGCTCAATATGTAATTTTCACATATACTCAACCAACAAAGGCATAGTTAGATGACACTGTGACTTAGAGTGGAATCATGGGAGTTGTTGTCTTCATTTCATCTTATGGGACTCCTGCAGAAATCATGTTCATGAATGAGCTAAATATTCAAAACGTATTATCATGGTGGTGTGAAGCAGAGTAAAGCTTAAAACTGTTAAAGCAAAACAGTAGAGCTGAATCAGTTGCTGATGAGAGATGAGCACAATGCGGCATGTGGCTTTTATTATGATACAGTCCACCGCTTCGGTTCTTTCTGTCGTAATCACAAGGGGGACGAATTAGCTCTATTTTAAACACATTTTATGGTTATGTATAATGTAATGTAATTGTTTTTCTGGATTTGAACATTCTTTGAAACATTTGGGATAGTTTAAAGGTCGCTTGAAAGAAAAAGTGAAGAAACTGAATTCAGCATATAAAGCTTGTAGTTTGTCACTTCCGCCTAAATGGATCAACAGTTTTATTCCCGTCACCTTATACTTCAGTTTCTCATTAAGTCTAGACCAATCAAATACTCTCTAGTATCTGACATGCCCACCCCCTTCAAGACGCTTCATATTTGATGTGCTTGAGCTAAACCACTCTCACTACAAAACAAAATGCTATAGGCTGTTTTTTTTTAAAGGGGAGTGGCTAAACTATGCCCCCCCCCCCTCTTCATGTTTCATTTGAGATTACGTCAAACATAGAGTAAAAATGCACGTTTCAAAGCATTCCTTGGGACCTTAAGCACACAAATCAGCACAATATGTTACACCGTTCTAGTGTTTATAAAAAATCTGACATATTTTTTGCCATTAAGACAATTATATTTATTATTATAGTTAAGGTTATTTATTATATGGTTAAGCACTATCTGTTCATCTTAGACATCTGTTAGCTAATATTTGATTTCAATTAATTAGCCTTTTTTTAGATGCATGCTTCTGTCTATGGGCAAACTGTAATGTTTAATTAAATTAAAGTTTAAAACCTTTAACAGCCTTATTCATTTATTTGTTCGATTGTTTTGTTTTATTTTTTGTGCATTTTCAATTTTTGAGATCTCATTATGCGCTCTTTAGACTTTTCTATTAATTATTCATTTCCAACAGCATCATCTATAGACTGAAGCTGACTTAATTGAAATGGTTTTGACATTTGAAGTGAATATGTAAAAAAAAAAAAAAAAAAAAAAATTTATCTCAGTGGTTATCTGAAACCTTAACTGATAAAACTTCTGTCTATAGATACATTCAGCATCTAATCAGATGTAATCACCTCACACCTTTTTTTTTTTTTTTTTTTTTTTTTTTTTTTCTCGTTTTCACACTGATGCTAAATTAAGAGAACTGACTGGCATGGAGGTGGTTTGTAGGGTGTGTTGGCATGACCGCTCTTGCGTTACACTTTCACACAGATGTTTAACTATTCAATGCTAGTTTAACTTGACACTGCTATGTTTCAGCAAACCTGATGAATGTGACTCGTGTGCTTGTGATAATTTGTGTTGCAGCATCAGTTTTACATCCAGTGTTATAATGCAGGCAAATGATGGTGTAATAATATAGTAGGGTATTAATGGGCTTCTGTTTTCTTCACAGGTTTTAAATGAAGAGTGCGATCAGAACTGGTATAAGGCAGAACTAAATGGCAAAGACGGTTTCATTCCTAAAAACTACATTGAGATGAAGGCACATCCGTAAGTATAAGATACTTGACTTCAGCCACCACAACCTGACTTCCGCTTACTCCTCTCTTAAATCATCCTGAGATCATTCACAGCTTTATTAAAATCAAGCCTGTGTTTCTTTACTAGCATCACCAATTCAAATCTTCCCCATCTTCAGAAGTAGCTTTTGTTTTTGGTCAGAATCTTTTTTTTTTTTTTTTTTCAGAATCAGGTGTTGTTTTTTCATTTTCCTTATTTCCACGCAATACAATATTGCCTTTTTTATTTTTGATTACTTTTCACTATGATTTTTTTTTTTATTATTACTTTTTACTATGATTTACATAAGACACCCATTCAGTGTAATATTAGTTTTTATTCCTGAAATCTTTAGTCCACACGATTCCTTCATGTTGTCCTAACACAAATCGATTAAGTTAACTTAATCGTTTTCACAAATTTAAGTGGATTAAACATAAAACAATTAGGTTGTCAAAAAAAACTCTAAAAGGTGCCATATACTGCATTGGTTTGATAAGTTAAATTGTTCTCTGATATCTACATAGTAGGTTTATGGCTTTGGTAAGTAAAAAAATCTCCAGAAATGATTTTATAAGCTAATTTATTACTCCATAAAATACCCATAGAATCAGAAGGGCCATGATTGACCATGTATGGTTTGTCGTCAACATTAATGAGCCTGCTCTGACGTGCCCCTCTTAAAGGCACACACACACAGAGCATGATGTACGCTGAACACAGACAAATATAAACCCAATCAGAGTAAAGTTAACCTATTTTGCTCACCAGATCTGTTGTGGATAAAGGCTAAATTATATTTAAACTTGATAAAAGAGAGTGATAGAGATGTATCGCGTTGTATTTTGATGCCTCGCTACAGTCAAAGAAAACACAGCCAGGAGTTATTATTATCAACCTCTGCATGAACATATGACATTTGAGCTGAGTGATTTGATTCAGCAGTCTACATGTGTTTGTTGAAACATATGCATCAAATTTCACAATAAACATAGTAAATTAACAAAAGATGTAACTACACATAGCTTATGCCTCTTCAGAGTGGAGATGAATAAATGTGTAATATGTAAATCTTGCATTGTGCATCCTGAGGTAAGCTGGAAACATGCCTCGTGCTGTGGTTGCCCAGTAATGCACATAAACAATCTGGTCCTTGCGTTTTCAAAATAAAAGTTTCACATACATAGTAAGTAAAATATACGCTTAAAATAACTACTAGAAAACGTTTGGCTTATGAAACACACCCTGAGTCTTACATATATTATTGATTTCAGAGCTTTTTTTATGATCTCAGAGCTGAATATGCGTTGTGTTCTCTTGATAACGTGAATGCTCGTCAGGTCCGGATGAATAACCTAAATTAGACGTACATGCAAATGCGGAGGGCACGGCCCGTGAGTCTCTTCACAGTTTGTTTTGTCTTCTGATTGGCCCTTTGTCCACTGGGGTTTTACACTCGTGGAATTTGCATGAGAATGAGGAAGCAGTGGTGTCTGAGGCTCACAGTATGCCCATTTCCATATACTGATCTTTCATTATTCTACGATGCCTTGGTATACCCAGATTTTCATTATAGGGCACCTTAAAGAATTGTGTCGTTTCTACTCATTTTAAATAAGTAGTTTGAACAAGCAGCAAAAGTCATTTTTTTAATGGAAATTAAGAACAAGCTCATGATCAAACCGTGTATCATTTTTAACTCTTTATACTGTCTTTCAAACCACTAGATTTTACCAATTTGTCAGCAAGATATTTTCATTGATTTAAAATATCTTGCTGACAAATGGGTAAAACCTTGTGGTTTTTACTCATGTTTTTACTTTTCACATGAAAGTAGACACTTTAATATGCTTTCTAAATAGTATATAAAATCACTTTTGCTATATTTATTTGATGCCATTTTGACCAGCATCTTTATATTTATAAATTAAATGATCATAACTCTTAAACTGATGAATCAAGAAGTGGCTGTTTTAAAATAACTGATTCCTGTAAAGTTCTGATCTAATCTACATAATGTGCAAGTAGATATTGCGCATCTTTTATATTTCAACATATGCAACATTTGTTAATGAATTACACTAAATAAGTTCTTTCTTCATGCATTGTATGCTAATGTATAAGAAAACAACCAGCTGTCCAATCACAGTTGAGGAGAAGCAGGGCATATATCATACCACACCATTCAACTGTCACAATTTAACGACATAAACATATCAATGGAAAAGCCAGGCAGAATTTATTATTGCTCTTCATTATATTGACATCTTTAGTCACACACAAATTATCTGTGGTATCAGTTGTACATAACAGGACCTCTTTATGATAGCAACACAAACATGAGCTGAAGTAAAAACTATCAAGCGCCCTCAGCTATGCTGCACTTTCAGGTGGGTAAAAAAAATTAAAAATAAATAAATATATATATATACCAAGGTGATGCCATTATTCCTGCTGTAGGCGTCACCTGCAGAAAGAAACTGAAGTAGCTTTTTATTCAGCATGACTACTGTTTTAGTTTAGTGCAGCTGTTTTATGTAGCATAATTTCACAATTTATGTTTTTAAATTATTCAATCTGTTTAAAACTGTCCACAGTAATGTATGTAGAATATGTGTGTGGATCATGGTGAAAGTACAATTGTTAATAGTTTAAATCTGTTAGTTTTAAATACCTTAAATAACTCGGCCTGTGATCGAGCAGATAAAAAACAGTCACATACTACTCATTTAACAAAAGAATTATTCTGCTTTATAAAATTCTAAATTCAAATATATGGATATATGAATACATATTTTCTTTTTACTAGAATTATTGTTTTGCATTTCTCTTTCTTATGATCCGGTTCATCAGGTTAAAATACAATCAATGTTTATAAATGTATTGTAAACTAAAATGTGGCCAGTGTTACCTAAACTGGCGACAAGGTCTTAAAATGTATTGAACGAATTAAAAAAAGAATTGTCTTTAAAAAGGTCTTAATATAGGTATTGAACTTAACTCTCATTCCTGTATATACCCTGTAATTAACCAAGTTTAGCATTTAAACTTCACTTTAAACTGAATACTAGTGTCTTACAAAATAACCAGTAAAATATTATACTTTCATCATGACACAGCAAATGAAGTTGTTAGAAATTGTTTTAAAAAAATTCTCTAATTAAACGGCTCTTGGAAAATAATTTTAAAATAATAAGGGCTCATAATTTATCGGATTGCTAGGGTGTTGCTAGGAGTGTTTCTTGCTAGAAAAGCCCACCATTTATTTCTGTTGTTCATTTGATTTATACATTATTCCGGTTACATATTTACAATCTTATCTAAATGTGTACGTCATTCCAATGTCACTTTCCAAAGTTTTAATTTAATGTAGCACAAACAAATAAATAGTAGTTTTAAATAACTTTAATGTTAGTTTTTGTTTCGCTGTCTTTAACAGATAATTGAATGTTGATCATTCGCATTAAAGGAAAGCAATTCCTGCATTTCATTTTGACATACGAGAAACACAGCAGATTGGCCAGGTTTATGGGAAAGGGAGGCGGATGTCTTATCTAGACCGGCGATGTAAATGTCCATCCACGTGTGTGTGAGTGCAAAGAGAGAGAGACGGCGTAAGGATGTGCTGGAGTGGAATTTGCCCTCGAGTGCTTTAATGAAACTTCAGGTCACATGCTGTGTGTGTTTGTGTCTGTGGCTTGAGTCATCCACATAAGGTGGACGGGAGAGATCAAGCGGAGACACACTAGCCTTACATAACAGGCCGTCTGGAAGAGGAAAACTTGTATTTTGAATGATGTAATGTGTTTATTTATTTGTCTGTCTGTGCATCTAAGAGCATAGAGAAAAAGCATCAGCATTATCATTGATTACATTAGATGTCCACAGCATATTTCATTTGTTTAGAATGGAAATAGTAGTGTGAGGGTTGGAGAAAGTGTCTTCCCCGAAATAAATTATGATTTTTTGTTATTTATCATACATGCTTTAATAATTTACATTTTTATTTAAGTGATTGTGTTAATTTATTTACTTGCTTAATTAATTAAATGCAGACTAATTCAGCTTAGCACCAAACCACACACTTACAAAAATATTTTTGCTGCTTATTCTAACTGCTTATTTATTTATTACTTTTTGTGGGGGGGAAAAGCTTAAATGTTTTATGTTCAATCAATTTAAAATAATAAAAAACAATAAGTTAACTTAAAGGGTGGCATGGTGGCTCAGTGGTTAGCAGTGTCGCCTCACACAGCAAGGTCACTGGTCCCTGCTGGGCCAGTTGGCATTTATTTGTGAAGTTTGCATGTTATCCCCGTGTTGGCGTGGGTTTGCGCTATAGGTCAATTAAATAAATAATCTAAATTGCCCATAGTCCATGAGTGTGTGTGAATGCAAGAGTGTGGGTGTTTCCTAGTACTGGGTTGCCGCTGGAGGGGCATCTGCTACGGAAAACCGTGCCGTAATAGTTGGTGGTTCATTTCGCTGTGGCGACCTCAGAAAAATAAGGGACTAAGCCAAAGGAAAATTAATGAATGAAGTTAACTTAATCGATTTGTGTTGGGATGACATGAAGGGATCATGTGGAACCCAGCATTTTTTACAGTGCAATGAAACATAAGCAGACCTAAATTATTTGAAAACTCTTTTTCTTACGGCTATTATTGTCATATTTTATTAGCATTGTTTATTATTATTATTGTTATTATTAATATATTTTTAATCCACTGTCATTGTTTTTTTTCTTTATCAATATATTTTTTAAATCTGAAGTAAATCATGGAATTGATTCTCATTAAAAAATGCAACCATAAGCTGAACTGAACATTATTTGTAAATCTATTGGTAAATTCAAATCTTGTATAAATGAAATGCAACCATTTATGTATTTTGAGTATATTTGTTTTTCGATTTGGGATTTATGTTTTTGAGTTTTTTTTTGGTTTTTTTATTCACTCATTTCAGAGGGATTTAAACCTGTGATATTTTTTATATCAAGTCTTAATGACTATTGATTATGGCTATGAATCTCATTAAAGAAACACATGGGAGTGCAGTGTTGACCATAGAACGTTCTATTATTATTGTTAATATACTTCAGTTTATTTATGGCTTCTACTGAGTGTAAGGTCTATAAACTCAGTGATGATCAGATATCATTTATCCAGTAACTGAACTTTGGATTTATCTGCTGTCTTACCAGTAAATGAAGGCCTTGGGTTTGTCATATTTGCTTAACCCAGTTCACTTCACCCTGCCTGCATTAGAACACACACGCACGCACACACAAACAAAAACATCTCACTGATGTTTCACACTGTATTTTCTACAGAAAGGACACTTATTGTTGGTTGATTTATAAACTTGCTTGTAAATGAAAGACCAGCTTAATACTAGAAGAAAAGGCAGAGATTTATTTTTTTATATACAGTTGAAGTTAGAATTGTTTTTCCCCCAAATTTTCTTTAATGGAAAGATTTTTTTTAACACATTTCTAAACATTATAGTTTTAATAACTTATTTCTAATAACTGATTTGTTTTGTCGTTGCCAGGATAATATTTTATGAGATTTTTTTAAAGATACTAGTATTCAGCTTAAAGTGACATTTAAGGCTTAACTAGGTTAATTAGGCAAGTTAAGGTAATAGACATTTGAAAAAATATATATTGCTTAATAATTTTGAAAAAATTAAAAACTGCTTTTACTCTAGCTGAAATAAAACCAGTAAGAAAATATTAGAAATATTTATATTATATTATAAAATATTATAGTATTGATAAAGTATTATAGGAAATACTGTGAAAAATTCTGTGAAAAAAATACTGTGAAAACAAAAAATATATATATATATATTTATATATATTAATGTTAAATATATATACTCATTTTAAATATATATGCTTTTACTCATTTAAACCACATTTGCATGCCTTTTGTTCACACTCATGAATGTTAAAAATTAATAATGAAACATTCGTGTGCTGATCGTCAAGCGTTTTGTTGGTGTTTTTCTGAGCTGATTTTCCTCTGCAGCTCATCTTTGTTTCTCCATTCGCTGTTGATCTTCTGCCAGTGTTAATTGCTCTCTTGGCTTTCTATCAAACCCAAAACTGCCATCTAATTTTCCTAAGCTGTTTCTCTCAGCTCTGACGATTTGCAAATGATCTTCTTTCTGTTCATCCGCAATTGCATGTAAATCAGCGAAAGTCATCTGATCATCATCTGGTCCTCTGCGTCCCTTCTCAGTTTTCCTGAAACTATGTCGCTGTTCTGATCTGACTGTGACGAGTTTGTTGTGTTGATTTCTCAGGTGGTTTTTCGGGAGAATCCCCAGAGCCCGAGCGGAGGAGATCCTGAACAAACAGAGGCACGACGGAGCTTTCCTCATCAGAGAGAGCGAGAGCGCGCCTGGAGACTTCTCACTGTCTGTCAAGTGAGTAAAAACAAACGTTTACCCCTCCTCACTCCCAGAACAACCTGACTATACTCTACCTGTCAACTGTTTCAGATCTGTACAATATCTAAAGGTTCTTAAAGGGATAGTTCATCCAAAAAATGAAAAATCATTTATTCACTTTTCACTTGTTCATAACCGGTGTCTTTTTCTGTTGAATATAAAAGAAGATGCTTTGAAAAATGCTGGTTTCTGAGACCCCTTGACTTCCGTTGTATTCTTTTCCCTATTATGGAGGTCAATGGGTGCCAGCAACCAGCATTCTTCAAAATATCTTCTTTTGTGTTCAACCTTACTTGGTGAAGACGTTTATAATGTTAAAAAGAGATTTTGTTCGAAATAAAGGCTGTTCTTTAGAGCTTTCTTTTCATCAAAGAATCTTAAAAAGTAAAACGTATCACAGTTTCCATAAAAATATCGCAGGGGGGAAAAAATTCAGTGTTTTCATTAACCTAAATTCCACAAATGTAAAACAAGAAGATCCAATACCGACAAAACCAAAATTACGTCAATATTTTATTTAGCTGAGTATGTTAGGCCTGTCACAGATGAATAAACATGACACTAAAACAACCAGGAAGTGACGGCAAGTAATTCATTGAATCGGTTGCTTAAATAATTTGTTTAAAATGGCTGTGTCGAAGAAGATTTCCATACACATTTTGTCAGTAAAGCCTGCTGTATTAAAAGAGATGATCTAATGTGAAAACTCACTGCAAGCCACCTTAAAAAGTCTTAAACTCACTTTAGTATTTTGTTCTTGGATTTTAGGTCATTTTGTAAATATAATGCTTCCTCTGATACTCACTGAAATCTAAACTGCGCTTAAGAATGTTTCGACTAAAGAAAGGAAGAAACAGTCTAAATATACGTAGAATTAGCTGTATTATGACTACAAATGAGACCTACGTTGATATAGGTCTTACATTTTATTCATAGTGTTTTCATCAAGATCTTAAAGGGATAGTGCATCCTAAAATGAAAATTGTTATCATTTACTCACCCTCCAGCAGGTTCAATCCCTTTATGAGTTTCTTTTTTCTGTTGAACACAAAAGAAGATAAACCCACAAAATCATAAGTCCAACTAAGTGAAAACGTTAAAAAGCCTTTATTAACATTTTTGTTAACAATTATTGTTAATTAAGGCTTTTGGTCATTTTCACTTTTAGAGTGATTTTGATGATTTAGTTTTTTACTTCTATACATCATTACCCCATTATTTACCCCATTTTTTTTTTGATTTTGGATTTACACAAAATAAGATATTTTGAAGAACGATGAAAACTGAAGAATGATGGCAACCACTGACATCCATATTAGGAAAAACAAACACTATGGAAGTCAATGGTTACAGGTTTCCAACATTTTTCTAAAAATATCTTCATTTGTGTTCATCAGAAGAAAAAAGTGAAAGGGTGAGTAAATGATGACCGAATTTTCAATTTTGGGTGAACTATCCCTTTAAAAAAAAACTTGCAGTGAAACTTGCAGAAACCCTGTGTTGATATGAATCTTTTGGGTGTGCTGTTTGTTTGTTGCAGGTTTGGTAATGATGTTCAGCACTTCAAAGTGCTTCGTGACGGAGCTGGAAAGTACTTCCTCTGGGTGGTGAAGTTTAACTCTCTGAATGAGCTGGTGGATTACCACCGCACCACTTCTGTTTCCAGAAACCAGCAGATCTTTCTCCGAGACATCGAGCAGGTGCCTCAGGTTTGTGGGCTGCTTTTGACCTTTAACCTCATTCATACCAGGCAAATAAATCGCCGTTAGCAACCCATTTCACTTCTGTAACGTGACACTTTTTCAAGTGAAGCAGGATATTTGGCCTAAGGGACATTAGCAGTAAAGGAAATAGACTTCAGTGGAAGAGCTAGCGGTGTGACTTTGAAGATGATCTTTTTCTTTCTCTTTTTGTTTTATATCCTGCAGTCGAGTATTCATTCTCAATATACCAACTTGAGCTAATAGAGATATTTCATAATTGTGTTTTTTATATTCAGCAGTATTAGAACTTATAATAGTGCATTAATGAGATAGTTTACCTAAAGTTCTGTCATCATTTACACATGTTTTTTACCTTTTTACATTTACCTTGACTTGTTCCAAGCCTGATTGAGTTTCTTTTTATTTTGTTGAACACAAAAGAAGTAGTTTTGAAGAAACCTCTAACTATTGACTTCCATGGTTTTTGTGTTCTTGGTATGGATGTCAGTGGTCACAGGGTTTCAGCTTTCTTCAAAATATCTTCTTTTGTGTTAAACAGAAGAAAGAAAGTCTGAAAGGTTTGGAAGCACTTGAGGGAGAGTTAATTGTGAGTAAATGTGCATTTCTGGGTGAACTATCAGCTAGCTCTCTGCAACTATCACATGGTCGCCCACTGAAGCTAAGCAGGCCTGCGCCTGGTCAGTACCTGGATGGGAGACCACATGGGTTGCTGCCGGAAGTGGTGTTAGTGAGCCAGCAGGGGGCACTCAACCTGCGGTCTGTGTGGGTCCTAGCGCCCCAGTATAGTGAAAGAGACTTTATACTACTAAGTGAGCGCCGTACTTCGGATGAGACGTTAAACCAAGGTCCCGACTCCTGGTCCTGAAA
>CAIGQW010055694.1:11239632-11295637 GCA_903798125.1 Danio choprae | reverse complement strand
CATTCTGTTACCAACCATATAATCTTACACACACTTACAACAATGGGATACATAGAAAAAACTACACACTCATATTCAAGAAAGTGTTATCTGTACATTTATTTCATTTTTATATATTTAGAAATTTTTATTCCTCTTTAAATAATTGGTGTAATAAATGGGTTTAAATGTGTATCTAGAAAAAGTACTTTATAATAATGAAATATTGTAGAGATTTAACGTAATGGCTACATTACATTAAATGTATGAAATGAATAACATATTCAATAACTTATTCGAAAGCCTAATATGATTGTCCAACAGATTACATTATACGAGAGAAAAGTGTTTAGCTAAGCTTGTATTATATCTGACATATTTGATTCTTTGAAGTGAGATGTCCACTGTTTGGCTGAGCATGTCAAATCCAGATATTACAGATCACTCAATTATTGATCATAATTTTATAAACCATTTTTAAGACTTAATTATATATTTTTGATAAATTAATAAAAATCGCATTGTGATTATTTTCCTCATGTGCAAATGTAAAAACGAAGGGAAACACCAATACAAACTCATTTTTATTCACAATGTAACTTGGGTGAGTATGCTTCAGTCAGCCCTCCATCTCAATGAACCGACTGAAGTTAACACGTAGAAGAAAATGGAGAACAGATGACAAGAGGCACTGCTCAGAAACAACACTAAAACCAACAGACGCATGCAAAGAATTACATTTCCTGGTGCTTAAGCGTCTATTAGCAGCACCGCGCGCTCTGGACGCTTGTTGACAAACGCAAAACGCAGCAAACATCGTGGTGAAAGTGGCGAGCGTTGAGTCGGAGCGCCGGTCACGTGACGCCAGCACGGGCCTGCTGTCTGTTGTCAGCGGACGGAGAGGGAGGAAAGAACATGGCGGCTGCGAGCGACCTGAAGCGGGGCGCCGGGCGTTCGTTTTGAGCTTTCTCGCGTTAACCGAGACCGGGGCTCCGCGGGACTAGTGCATCCGCACCTGCGAGGGATTAACTTTGCGGTGGTGCCCGAAATTCCGGGTTTGCTGCGTGTAAACTGCAGGCAATACGCGAAACTGAAGAGAATAGATTTTTATCCATAATGAGGGGGAGACGAGGCAGGCCGCCCAAAGCCCAGCTGGTGCAGGAGCCCACAACGGGGCCGGTGCGCGGGCTGAGACCCCGCCGGAGCTTGAAACCGAAGGTGAAAGGGAGCTCGGATGAGGATTATGTCACTCCGAAACGAGGGACCCATCATCATTCAACACGAGGCCGGAGAAAAGCGCGATCCGCGACATCGAGAGGCAGAGGAAGAGGCAGGGGGACGGCCAGAGGCAGGGGGCGGCGGAGCACCGCGAGCGGGGTGGTTTACGACGACCACGAGAGCGACGAGGACGATGAAGATGCGGTCAGTTTGAGATCGGAGGAGGACGAATACATCGAGGAGCCTCTGACGGACGAAGAGGAGGAAGAAGAAGAGGAGGAGGCCATCAACGACGAGTCCGACTACCTGGAGGAGCTGGACGAATTGGATGAAGACGATGCGAGTTACTGCACGGAGAGCAGCCACGGCAGCAACACAGGTACGGACGCTTCGTCGGACTCACGAATTACTGATAAGTGCGCTGCGATGAGTGCGAAAATAAACTTCAACGCTCGCTCTTTTGTTGACCAAAACACTCAAAATGGATCCTGGTGCTTTCCTATGCTGGCAAAGGCCGCTGGTTTAGCACTTAGCTTTAGCGCGGTAGTCCTTTATTGTGATGAAAACAAAATTGCATGACGTTAACAAGATAAAAAAGGTTTAGAATTAATCATTGAAGCTAATTTGACATTGCACAACAGTGAACTGTTATTTTATTCATTAACAAAAAGTTAGCTTCACTCGTCAATTATGTATTTGCTAACATTAGCCTGTTAGCGTATTAAATCAAGGCATTCTTTTTGCATTTTTATTTAGTGATGATAAATAGCACTTTCTAGTTATGGTGTTGTATTTGTGTTGTGTTGTGTTGAGATGGTAATTGGATCTGTTTATTGTCCATTCACGAGAACTGCAAAAGTTAGTTAGCCCGTCATCTTGCTAATTGATTTCGCGCTGATAAGATAATTTTTTAATATTAAAGTTAATCGCATGTTCCGTAAACCTTCTGTTAACTGGGGCAAAATTCAACATTTGGGTGTTTTACTTACTATCCGCCCTGATTTGCATGAGGGTATGGCTGTCTGAGTGCTGTTTGCAGCACGTAGCCAGGGCTGAAGTGCAGCTAATGACAGGACAGCATGCGGCCGATTGTTTTGAAATCCAGCGCCAGTGCCGCTGCACCTGACGCGGGGAGGAAGTTTAATTTCGACCCGCTACTGTGTCATGCTCGAACATGACGTCATAGTGACATTTATGATGTAGTTTTTAGTTGTTAAAGTTATTTGTAAGAGAAAAACAGGGCTGATTCTGTTTTTAATGATGGATGTATTAAACATCAATTTCAAGCAATGTTTTCAATATCCAGGTACTGTGAAATTATTTCTGTGATGGAAAAGCTGATTTTTAATCTCCTTTGATATTTTTTAAATCATTAAAATATGCTGATTTGCTTTTATAGAAACATTTCTAGTATTTTATCAGCTGAAAAGAGTTCTGATTTATGTTTTGGCAACCGTGGTTAATATATTTCTGCATCCTTTGGTGAATTTAAAATTCAATGCAATTATTTGAAATGGAAGGCTTTTGTAATTACTGAAATGTATTTACTGTCACCTAATCATACTTTTACATAGTTATGCGAGTATTGCAGGTTTTTTCCAATTAAAATCATTTTTGTTTTTGTATTTTTCTTAAAAGAATTTCCACAATTTAAGATTTCTTCGCTTTAATTATAGATATAAAAATTAATTGGTATAAAAAATAATCTAGATGGTGATATCAAATGATTAGATATAAGAAACATCAGATTCTGTTAAATTATTGTACATACACATGTAAAAGCAATAATTTTACATGTATATTGCAGAAATGTTATTGATCTTGGATAGAAACAGGGCCATTAAAAAAAACACATTATTTGCTATTACAAACTATAGGCAATAGCCAGGATATTATTAAAGATAAAGTTTATCCAAAACAAAAATTCTGCCATTATTGTTTCACCCTTCATAGTTGCCAACTTTTAATTTTTTATTTATTTTATTTATTATTTATTTTTAAGAGTAAAGATATAATGAAGAATGTTGTAAACTGGTTGCCAGTATTTCTTTTTCCTAGTATGGAAGTCAATGGCCACCGGTTTCTTACATTCTTCAAAATATCTTTCTATGTGTTCAACAGAAAAGGTAAATGATGAGTACTAGATATGGATGGGAAGCTCCTGGCTGAACTATCCCTTTATTTTAGCTTCAGTTGTTTTCATCTTAAAGAAAACAGACACCTAGGATGACTTGAGATTGAGTAAATTATGGTACAGTTTTAATTTTTGGATGAACTACTCCTTTAAACATTGATTTGTTGCTTTTTCAACACATGGGTTGTTGATGTGATGTTGCATTTTCACTGTCACACATGACAAAAATGACTGTAATTGGTATTGGCATAATTTAAAATGCAGAAAAATAGTTGTCTTCCATAGACCTCTTGTTAATAAAACTGCATTTTTTTTAGCCAAAACTGTCATATTTTTTTGGTAACTGATCTGTTCTCCCTTGACACCCATAATTTATTAAAAATGTTCAACAAGCCATGGAGAAAAATATTATACAGTATTTTCATATAAAATAAATTGGACTATATGAAGATACATGTCCATCAATGAAGATAAATCACTCTCATGCTAGTTGTATATTTAGGTTGTCTTTCTTAATTTTTGCTGTCACACCATAGGACATTTTTTACAGTTCAGTAAAAAAAAACTGTGAAAGAGTTGTTAAAGTTAGTGATTCTTTTTCCCAAACATCAGCCTTCAAACTACATAGATTTAAAAAAATCTTCAAAAATTGTGTTAAAATAATGTCTTTAAAAAATGTTTAATACTTATTTGTCAACTACCTACATTCCCACTCTGCGATACAATCTGATTCTAATTCCCTCTGTTTTAGTAGGTCGTAAAAGGCCAAGACCAAGGAGGCCACCTTCTCCTATTCTGGAGCAGAAGGAGATTCCTCTGCTTGAGCTGCCCAACTCTTCCGAGGACCTTCTTCTTCCCAATGAGCAGCTACTCAACGCATTGGCCATTTTCGAGGTCCTTCGCAGTTTCTGCACCGTCCTGCGGCTCTCTCCATTCCGCTTCGAGGACTTCTGTGCTGCTCTGGTCGGACAGGAGCAGTGCACACTGATGGCGGAGACGCACATCTGTCTCCTGAAGGCCATCCTGCGAGAGGAAGACACCTCCAACACCACTTTCGGACCTGCTGACCTCAAGGACAGCGTCAACTCCACGCTGTACTTTATCGATGGCATGACCTGGCCAGAAGTGGTGCGTTCATACTGCGAAAGCGACCCTGAGTATCACCACGTTCTCCCAGACCTGGAGGGTGAAGACTATCCGTTCAGCCCTTTGGAGAGCAAAATCAAGGTCTTGCAGTTTCTGGTGGACCAATTCCTCACCACGAACCTGGCCCGCGAGGAGCTGATGTCTGAGGGCGTCATTCAGTACGATGACCACTGTCGGGTTTGCCACAGACTTGGAGACCTGCTGTGCTGCGAGACCTGTTCTGCTGTGTATCATCTGGAGTGTGTGAAGCCGCCGCTGGAGGAGGTGCCCGAGGACGAATGGCAGTGCGAGATTTGTGTGGCGCATAAAGTGCCCGGCGTCACAGACTGTCTGACAGAGTTCCAAAAGAACCGACCATACATCAGACAGGAGCCCATCGGTTTCGACCGGCATCAAAGGAAATACTGGTTTCTCAACAGGAGGGTTGTTGTGTGAGTATCCGCAGATGTTTTTGATACAAATTCTGAAGCCAATATACTTTCAAGTTTTAGTGTAGTCAATAATCATGCAACAATTTAACAATATGCGTTTCAGAACTGTTATTCTGAGTATTATTAATATAGATGTGTATAGATATTTGTTTCAGATCTATTTCAGATAGTTTAATAAATTAGATTTAATTTTTTTCTACTTTTAATTTAACATTTTAAAGTAATGCACTAGTATGTTTTTTTGTTTTAACTGAAACTGAAGTCCAATTTAAAGTTTTCATTAAGCCAAAAAAAAATTAAATTGGTATTTTAATTGAAGTAATTAAAGTTGGGGTGACGCGGTGGCTCAGTGGTTAGCACAGCAAGAAGGTTGCTGGTTCAATTCCCGGCTGAGTCAGTTGGCATTTCTTTGTGGAGTTTGCCATGTTCTCCCCTTGTTGGCGTGGGTTGTCCGGGTGCTCCAGTTTCCCCCACAGTCCAAAGATATGCTCTATAGGTGAATTTAATAAACTAAATTGACTGTAGTTTGTGTAAATGAGTGTGTATGGATGTTTCCCAGTACTGGGTTGCAGCTAGAAGGGCATCCGCTGTATAAAACATATGCTGGATAAGTTGGTGGTTCATTCCGCTGTGGCAACCCATTTTACACAATATTTGTTATTTTGTTTTATTAAAGGCTATCAACTAACTAGTGATTTTAATATATGCATGTGTAATAAATATAAAAACTTAACAAGCATTTATGATAACCTGACTTTTTTCTGAAGTAGAGTTTTTCCACTTTTTATTTTTCTGTTCATTCATTCATTCATTTTCTTTTCGGCTTAGTCCCTTTCTTAATCTGGGGTCGCCACAGCGGAATGAACTGCCAACTTATCCAGCATATGTTTTACTCAGCGGATGCCCTTCCAGCTGCAACCCATCACTAGGAAACATCTATACACACAAATGACAACTGACCCAGCCGAGGCTCGAACCAGCGACCTTCTTGCTGTGAGGCGATTGTGCTACCCACTGCGCCACCGTGCGGCCCTTGTTCTGTACAAAATATTCTTCTAAATATTAAATATTATTAATTTTCTGAAAATAATTTTTACTTTTCATTTAAACTGCTAACATTTCACATTGATTTTTGCAGAAACTAAAATTTTGGGTAATTACATTTAATGTAATTGCTTAATTAAACGTCCTTTGCTGTTACTGTTGGCTTGATCACAGTTAATTTTCACTTCTGTCACAACACCCAAACCAAAATTTATTATTCTAATTGTCAAATTAATGTAATTGTAAATTAATGTAATTTTTTTTATTTTTTTTATTCTTTTTTTTAAGATGGAAACAAACAGTAAAAGACCTTAAATTTTTGGCAATTGAACTCGCTTTTCTGTATGTCATGTTCACACATCATAAAATATTTTTTGTAATAGTTCTACAAAATTTCTGCCTTATTTCTGGTCACGGTGAAGATGAAACACATTTATCAGTTGCATATTATTTGTATATTATTTGGTTGATATTTGTTATATTATTTGGATGATGACTTGGTCAAAAAAATAAAAATAAAGTTGATTATTTTGTATTCGTCACAATTTTGATAGTCCAAAAGTGAAATCTGTACACATTTTGATGTTTCAGAGAGGAGGATGGAGAGGATGACAGCAAGCAGATCTGGTACTACAGCACTAAAGTCCAGCTGGGAGAGCTGCTGGAGCTCCTGGATAAAGGATTCTGGGAGAATGACCTGTGCTCTGTGCTGGAGGAGATGAGAGAGGAGATCCACACACACATGGACATTACAGAGGACCTCACTAACAAGGCCCGCGGGAACAACAAGGCATATCTCACTGTTGCCAATGGTAAGAAAATACACTAATCAAAAATCATTTCAGGGCTTGAAATTAACCAGAAGCACACCAGCCAAAATTTCGGCACACCCACTAAAAATTATGTGCACGGTTACTACAAGTTTTATATTAAAACTAATCTGCATGCGCCCACTTGCCCTTCACGCACTGCTTGATGTAAATGAGATGAACTATGAGTAAATGAGTTAACGATAATAACTGCTATTTTCACGGGTGGTGTCTGATATTGCACAGATGATATTTACATATGACTTATTTGCATACGTCGTTTTAATAGCAATAACGGTCTTCTCATAAGCCGAAATTTTAGTTTAATCTTAGCGATTGCAAACACTTTTGTGATGGTGTACGCACTTCCAGTTGCACGACTAGCGATTAAATAAAGGATTAAATAGAACATCTTGTGCTTAAAATGTGTAGATGTGGCAAACACTGCAAACCTGCAAACTCCGTCCCACAGACTTTACAGTGAATGGCTTTAGTCATTTTCATAGCGGACTTTAACCCACTGGAAGTCTTTTATCCACCCTTAAAAAAAAGTGTAAATGGTGGATTCACCACATGATCACTAATAAGATGTGCCATTATTTGTAACTATAGGTGGTCTCTAAAACAAGTGTCTGTCAGTGTTATTTTCATTCACTCGTATCCAGACCTTTACATTTTCATTGCTGTAGCTCCCTGTCATCTGAAGGCAGAAGGCATTGAATCAGTGATTGACAGGTGATATCAACTAATCCATTCGCGTTCAGTTCAAGAGCAGTGGGCCAATAAGAAGAGCTTGAAGGCGGGGCAAGCATTGCAAGATTTGTTTACTGCAGCAAGTTGACATGACAACTGTTTTAAACCATTCCTGAGCGCTTTGTTTCATTCTGCGTGAATGTCTCCTATATCTGCGCATGCAGTGAACATTTTGCAGTGAAAACCGGTCGCACGACAACAATTTTATGCACTCGCACAAATGCTCCAAAATATATTTTGAGGTCGCATAGATAAAAGTTCGGGTGCATATGCGACCAAAACAGTTGCAATTTCGAGCCCTGGATTTACACATGCAGAGTGAGACTTTCATAGATTTTCAATTCCGATTTATAGTCATTGTGAGTGAGGTTTTGGGGGGAGCACAGACGTATTTTCTTCTTCTTTTTTTTTGGCAAATATTAATTTAAAAATATATTTTGTAAGGTTAACTCACAATATTTTACAAGTTTTTATTAAAATGCAAATTTTTAGAACATTATTCTGCCTATTGCAAGTTTGCTGCTTTATATTTTGTAAAAATATAATAAATAAAAACAATGTGTTATTTAATCAAATTGAATCTGATTGAATGAGTTTTTTTGTTCTGATGCATGGAATACATTTCATTGTCCTTTGCAAAGCATATTACTTTTGAAAGGCATAGTTGTCCACTGAACAGTATGTTTTGCATTTTTGAGTTTTAGTACATTTGTAATCAGATGTCTGATCATTCCTGATGGCTGACTAATTTATGGACACGCAGGTTCTCTGTATCAACAGAATTATTTGGAAATTGGATAATTTTAGCAAGCCACACTTATTTTATTATTATTATTATTTTTTTTTTATGTTCCTTAAGTATGTAGGCATTTTTGTCTTAACTAACAAAACTAATGCCCAGTTTTATTAAATCCACTCAAAGGAAAGCACAGTTAATTTAAATTAAATCTTGGACGACTTTTACAAATTATTTAAATTAACTTTTTCATTAAATGTGAAATGTGTATTTTTTTTAAGTGCTTTTTTTAGGTACATATGTCTTGAGACGTGAATTTAATTTATTGAAAACAATGTATTGATAGCAAAGATATTTTCTCAGGCTAAACAACAAAAGCATATTTGTGAAAACTCATCATGCTTGTGCACAGTTTTGTTTTGTATGTATAGCTTAAAAAAATCTTTTTATGATAATATAAGTATAATATATAATAAAGCAATTTTAAAGTATCAAATTAATTAAACAACTTGAATGGAGAATGTAATATAAAAGATTTTTCATGCTAGAGTGTGTATCTGGATTTTCATATTTCTAGTTATTGAACTGAACATCATTTATAAACCCTTTGCAAATAAGGACTTCCATTTCACATTGTATTGTGATAGCTGGCAGTCTAATTAAGTAGTGTAAAAAAGAAAGCATGGAAAGCATTGTGTTGGATTTCCTCATTAACTAATTTAAGTTGCAAGCTGTATATGACCCCCAATAGCCATTGACTTCTGTTGCAGAAGAAAAAAATGCTATGAAAGTCATTAGCTCATCTTTTCCAGCATTCTGTGTTTAATGAATGAAAGAAACTGAAACAGGTTTGGAGCAAGTGGAGGTAACTTGAAAGAACTATCACTTTATTTTTGGAGTTAAAAAAGTAATTTAGTTGTGATTAGAATCCCTGTAAGTTGTTTTTCCACTCCGCTATTTATAGCAGTGCAAAGGCAGCTCCACCTGCTCTGGAGTGATTTCATCTTGTAAAGGTTTTCTTAAGATGCAGATGTTTTATATATGCCTTCTGCTTCCTGTGTGCAAACTCTGTTTTCATGTGGTATTATGAATGCTTCCTCTGTAAGTTGCAAGTAGTTGTTTTAAAACTTTAAAGCCACCTTAACATGTTTACATATTGTTAGAATTATAAAAGATCAAAGTCCTAATTTAATAGGAATCAAGATTGCCATAGTGGTGTTTCAGAACTGGGTCACACTTTATATTAGGTGGCCTTAACTACTATGTACTTGCATCAAAAAAATAAATACAATGTACAAAAGTTATTCATAATTTAATGCAGAACACTTCTAGTGCTCTTGAGGTGGGATACGGGGTCAGGTATATAAGTTGTAATGCATGGTCAACAGTGTAATTACTCAAAGGTATTTATGACAGGCTTATGATTGATTAAAGGTATTTAATCAATCATAAGTACAATGTAAAAACATCTGTTTACACAAAGTACAATGTAACAAATTATTAATTTCAGTGTAAGTACATATTAGTTAAGGTCACCAAATATAAGAAGTGGGACCCAGTATTGTTTAGAAGTGGACACAAACTTAAAAATATCCCTCTTTGTGTTTCCTCCAGATGTGATCCTGGACCGTCTGAAGACCAAGCAGGAAGCTGAGCTTGAGGAGGTAAAGCGGCAGGCAGCAGAGGAGGCTGAGAGGGCCAAACTAGAGTCGAAAACTGTATCCGGTGAACCAGCTCCAGCTGATCAGATGAGCTCGAACGGTTCATGTCCACAACAAGACTCCAGTAATGGGAATGCAACAAATGAGCAAACGCCTGCCGATGGTGAGAGATGTTTCTGTTAGTTTTGTAGCCGTTTATGGGATTTTGTGTTTTAATTTCAGAGGAGGTTCTTACATCGTTCTTACACAACCACGTTATTTAATCGTTTGTGGTCTGTTTAAATCAAATTGTGCATCTGTTGTGTATGCTTTGTAATGGGCTATTTATCACATGTAAAGATAATATTAAGATGGTCTTTTCATTATTTTCTGATATTTTCTAAAACTTGTATTGTGTGGTGATCCTGGCTCTTCGCAAACGCAGCTACAATTCTCATAATTTCCATTTTAAACTATAACCAAATAATGTATAAAGCTAACCACAGTCTCTTATCTCCATTAAAACTTTTGCTTCAGTCTCTGCTGTGCCAGTGGGTGAGGTGCTCAGTTCCAGTGTTCCTGAGATTGTGGCATCATCCAGCTCGGCCGTACAGACAAAAACAGACTCCCAGAGTCTCATGGGAAATGCTGTGACATCGTCTTCCAGCGGTGAGGAGAAAGGGGAAGGGACTGATGGGGTGGAAGAGTCGACAGGTACAGCGAGTGCTTTCCAAAATATCCAAATCCCACTCTTTTTACATAAGACAGGCCTCATTTGTGAACTGCAGAACTGTTTTTTTTTGTGCTGCAACAAAGACCCTGCTGGCACAAGAAACCATGTACTTTTCCCAGCCACCTTTGTTCAGTAGTCCTGCTTACAGAACAGCACTGGATATGTGCCATTTTCTTTGGTGTAGCATATTTACTGACAGTGTAGCGCCAGTCTAGAAAATTTTGAGAAGACTTACCACGGTTTATAACAGTATTTGGGTACTCACTGCAGCATAATGTTTTTGCGACAATAGTGTTTTGGCTGCAGTTAAAGTGGGATGCTACTGTACTCTTTACAAAGTAAATCTATTTCAATAGTAGTATGTGTATTATGAGTGTTCTGTTCTTAATATTGGCATGATGTCACACATCACTATTGTACTCATGCTGGTTCTCCTCAGGTAAGAGCTCAGAGGGTGCCTGTCATGGGGAAGGGGATTCTGTACTGGAGGCTGAACTGGCACAGGCAGCGGATGAGAACAGCTGCAGCAGTCATTTCTCCATCTCTGAATGCCTTCGGGGTCCAGATGAGCCTGATCTGGTGGATCGATCCTCTCAGTCTTCTCTCAACAGCCAAGATGACACGGGTATCTACACACACAGAAATAAAGATATTTTTATTTAGTTTTCCATGTTTGTGTGTGCAGAACCATTCAAATGTTTTATTTTATTGTATTTACTCTTATTCCTCAAAAAATCTTTTGAATTGAATTGTATTAAATTGTTTCATGGTAGAATTAATGATAAGCCTTAATCTCACCCACTTGACGTTTTTTTTTTCTTACAAAAGTTTTAAAAAATCAGTCCATCAATTATACATGAATAAATTATAAATATTAACATTAAGATTTTATATAAAGTTGCTGTGGAATTGTTTTTGGAAAGAGATACAAATAAGCCCATGTTGAATTAGAAATCTTTTGCAGCATTATATTTATCTTTGCTGATCATTTTTGAAGTTGAATTAATATATGAATTAGTTTCAATAGAAAAAAATCCTGACCAATGTAATATGTATTCATGTAATAGGTGATGGCAAAGCTAATGGAGACAGCACAAAGGCAGCATCTTCACGCATGATTACACGACTCCGAAATCCTGATAGCAAGCTAAGCCAACGCAAGGTCATGCAGGACAAAGATGGCAGCTCTCAGGATGGTAGCAGAGCACTTAAAGAGGTGAGACTACTGTTTGTTTGTTTTTTTAAATGATGATGTTTTGATGTGTTTTGATCATTTAGTTATATTTGCTAGTTCATGAGTATTTATTGCAATTAGAAAATGAGGTCTTAAGCAAAAAAATTTAGTTGAGTTTCTCTGAAAAAAAAAAAAATGCAACTACTGGCCACTTTATTGTTAAAAACATATATGAAGGTTTTTTTTGTAAACCATGTGAATGTTATTTTAGACTCCTCCGCTGTCGTCCTTTGGCACCTTTAAGAGAGATTCAAACAAGAGCAGTGGCTTTTTCAAACTGGGCCAGGAGGGCAAGTTTCGCGTCTACCACAACCAGTACAGCACTAACACACTTGCACTGAACAAGCATCAGCATCGAGAGGACCACGACAAACGCAGACATCTCTCCCACAAGTTCTGCATGACCCCAGCTGGTGAATTCAAGTGGAATGGATCACTGTATGGCTCAAAAGCTTTGACTGTGTCCACTCTGAGATTAACCATCATCCAGCTGGAAAACAACATCCCTGCTCCATTCTTGCATCCTAACTGGGCATCACACAGGTCTTGACGTGTACCCATATATGTTTTTTAGTTTTTTTTTGAATGTGGTAATTTGACTAAGTGATTAACCCTGTCATTTTGTGATCTTTTTTTTATTGTTGTAGGTCAAACTGGATAAAGGCTGTCCAAATGTGCAGCAAGGCAAGAGAGTTTGCTTTAGCTTTGGCCATTCTGGAGTGTGCAATCAAACCGGTGGTAATGCTACCTGTATGGAAGGATTCTTTAGGGCACACAAGGTGAGTTTACATTAATGAAAATATCACAACCACAATCCAAAGTTTAATACAATTTTAATGGTAAACAGTGATTTAAATCATCAAATTTATTCGATATACAGTAAGAAAATGGAGAGTTGGAGATCACGACAACAATTCATCAAAATGGAGTTTAAATGCATGCAATATGGCGTCTACCATTGAGAGTGCAGACAGTGAAGCTCATATAATTATTTGCCTGTTAGACCTGGATAATATAGAAAAAAACATGCGTGGCAACACCAGTTATTTAACATTATTTTTCTGCACAGGATTAGATATGATGTTGTAGCTGTTTTGAAATTCTTCCTGTAACTGCAGCCAGTTCAAAAACTATGAAAAATTCAAGTATTAAAATTGAAAACTTAGCAACTAATTGCAACTTAGATTCATACATTCACATATAAGCAGTTTAAAGTATACGATTAAATTTGTTTTCATATAGAAATGATCTGAGCTAGTACGCTGTTAGATGAAAGTAAGACATAATAGGCTAAAGGATTGAGCTGAGATTGGTGGATATGCATTGCGAGTTTTAAAACTTATTATATTCAGATGCTTTTGTTAAAAGCCTGTTGAATTCAGGGCTTGTTTGAAATTGTGCAGAGCAAAAAATCAGAAAGGGGGTTTGTTAAGAGGATAAAGGGCAATATAAAAGAGGTATGTTGGCTTTATTAATTAAACATAATTAATTGTCATGTTCAATTTATTGTCAAGAAAATTAGATATAAATAGATATAGATATAAACATTAGATAATTTCTTGTACGTTGTTACTCCTAAACAAAATCATCCATGTGTGTACTTTAGCAAATTCTGAGCTGGAGGCATTCCAAAAATGTACAGTGAGTCACCTTTATGTCCCAGTTTTGGTGATTTATTTATTTATTTTTGTGTGTATTATTTTTCCGCAGGCTTCATCGTATGACCTCTGTGGAGCGGGAAGAGAAAGAGAAGGTGAAAAAGAGAGAGAAAAAGCTAGAGGATGAAGAGACTATGCAGCAGGCCACATGGGTGAAGTACACTTTCCCCATCAAACACCAGGTACATTTGAGCACTCGCCAGCTATGTGTATCTGTTGAAGCATCACATCAGCATCAGTATTTGAGCTGTAGGCATTCAGTAAATGTATAGATGTGTTTTGTAGGTGTGGAAGCAGAAAGGTGAGGAGTACAGAGTAACTGGGTATGGAGGCTGGAGCTGGGTTAGTAAGACGCACGTCCATCGATTTTTCACAAAACTTCCAGGAAATACCAACGTCAATTACCGGAAAGCACTTGAGGGTATGTGCCACTTGCATAGAATACTACAAAAGGTTATCTAACTGTCTAGGAAACAGAAAAGTCTTATTGGAAGTTGTCAGATGAAACTTTGTTTTTATTATTATTTTTATAGCAGCTAAAACTGGAATGGACAATCAGGCAGCTCTCTCAGGAGCACCAAAAACTGTGGTTAAAACAGATGAAATGTCATCTCAATATGTGCCTGAAAAGGATAATGTGCAGGATACATCACTGGATTCTTCTGAAGAAAAGCTATCAGTGGAGAAAGATGTGTTAAAAGATGAAGAACAAGATGAAGAAAATATGAATGAAACAACTGAAGAGAAATGTAATGAGAAAAATGAATCTGTGGAAGAAATGGAAACCAGCACTCCTAACTCTGCAAATGAGGGAAAAGGTATTTTCACAGTTTAACTGTTAATTTTCCTTGTAGTTTTTCCTGTAAAGAGTACAACATATTAGAAATTATATAGCATGTATTGTATAATGCATTAAAATAGTTGCCATATGGAACAGTTGCTAAATGTGCCTCTCTTTCAATCTTTGCAGTTGAAATCACCAACGCCTCAACGGATGACTCTACTATGAAAGCAGAACCTTTGGATAGTGAGGGGGTGAAGGATAACACACTGAATCAACCCCAGCAATGCTTCTGGCATGATGTTGTAAACGTTAGTGAAGGCTTTTTGCAACGCACAGCATACAAGAAATTAAAGGCATCAAAGCTTGATGGCCTTTTGGAGAGGCGGGTCAAACAGTTCACAATAGAAGAGAAGCAGAGGATTGATAAACTCAAGCAGGCACCTATTTCTAAACCCTCGAATGAAATGTCAGTGGAAAACAAAGAGACAACCTTAGCTGCTCAAGACCATAAGGTCAAGATTGAAGGAACTATCTCTGAAACTCCAAAAGCTAGACAGACTGAGGGGGTAGCATGTCTTGCGATCCAAGAAAAAGACAATGTAGTCAAAAGGCTTATTTTTAACCAAGAGGATGAACAGGCAAAGACAAACACTTCAGGACAGAAGAACATTCTGGATGTCAGATTAAATGACTCTGTTGAATTGGCCCCAAAAGAACATCAGCAGAAGTTGCCAGAAACCGATCCCAAGACCGCCAGTAGGGTTGCAATGTCTGAGCTTAATGGAAACTCTCAAAGTCTGGATCAAAGTCTCAGCTTAAACGCAAAACCTGATAAAAACATTACAGAAGCTACATCTCCACCTGAAGACTCTGAGGGAAAGGACAACATTGAAAATAGTGAGAACGACTTAGACGTAAAGAAAACTGTGCCTGTGCAAGTAAATGGGAAGGATGTTACTGTTGACCCAGAATGTAAGACTTTGACTGATAATGGTGACACAAAGGAGTTAACCAATACCATTGTAGAGGATATCAAAGCAATATCACCAAAGGAACCAGTAAAATCACTAATGAATGGTGACGCCACTCAAGAGTGTCTTAAAGAATGGACTAATAGTACGATTCCTCAGGTGAATTTGGATGAGGAGAAAGGAGTTACTAAGCTTGACCCTGATTATCCACCACCTCAGAAAGTGGCTAAGTTGGAAAACAACATTGAAGGACCTATAGATTCCTCTGTTAGCCTCTCTGTACCCGAACCTTCTTCTGTAGCTTCTGAGCCAAATGAAAGATCCGAGGTGCCTAGTCATAGCTCTAAGGTTGAGCCGATGCAAGTGGTGGAGGCAAAGCCTTCTGTTCCTTCACCTGTCCCTTCAGCAGAAGAGTCCAGCTTAAGCAGTGACCTCACTGAAAACAGCAGCAGCATTGGCGAGACTACTACTGTTGTTACTCAAGTCACCACAACTACAACCACAGTATCTACAGAGTCCCGCATGGTGTTGACCTCTCGTGACAGTCCTGCTTCCAATAACAGGATCAGTACACCTGTACTAACAGATTCTAAGATGGAGTCCAGCAGTTCTGTTTCAACACTCTCCTCTACAACCACCACTACTGTTACCAAGGTTATGAGCTCATCCCAGGAAGCCACTCTAACAACAGAGTGCAAGACTACAGTCATGAAAACACTGACAGATACCACATCAAGTCCTAGTGGGTCCACTGTAAAATCGATGACAGTAAGTCATGAATATTCTACCAGGGACAGGGTACGACTTTTAAAGTTCTCTCGCACCAAGAAAACAAGGTCCGGAACAGCCTTGCCCTCTTACCGCAAATTTGTGACTAAGAGTAGCAAAAAGAGTATCTTTGTGCTTCCCAATGATGAGCTGAAGAAGCTTGCAAGGCGTGGTGGCATCCGTGAAGTTCCTATCTTTAACTATAATGCCAAGCCTGCCCTGGACATCTGGCCTTACCCATCCCCTCGACCAACATTTGGGATCACTTGGAGGTCTGTATATTGGTCATCTGTATTGGATGTTTTCTTTCAGAAACGTTAGTTGCTAAAGCAAATGTATAAGAATATGGCAGGGGTGCTTTTTTGAAAGTCACTTTCCAGCATAATTTTGCTCTAGCTGTAAGCGAACACATGAGCTAATTGAGATCTTCGAACACTCTAGAACCAAGATTGCTTATTACTCTGTAAGGGGTTTGAAGCCCTTAAATCTAAATATATTGACTGTTGTACATACTTTACAATTTTTGGCTTGTGCAAGTTTGTCTGTAGACAGTTATTCTTGAAATTTTGCCTGACTTGTAGATTTGCAGAAAGCCATGGTCTAGTCATGCTCTTATAGGGCCTTTTCTGCAAAATTTTGCTTCAGCAAACTTCATTCTAAAGATTTTGATTACCTGGTTATTGTGTGCTTATTTATGATAACATATGTTAACAGGATCTCTGTAGCTCTTTCTTTTATTACATGGTCCCAAGTAATATCTAATATACATGAGTGCACTTATCTGGTTCACAGATCCACATGTGCTGTTATAATAAAAAAATGCAGACCAGATACATTGTTATAGATGTGCTTTTGCATACCAGATTTCATGCATTTGGATGTGATTCAAATCCCTCCTTGTATATAAGGAAAACTTGTGTATGGATTAACTGGTTCTCAAGAGGAAAATTGCCATATAGGCTGGCAATAAGAAAATGAATTGCCATAGATGCTGGCATTAAGAAAATTAATAAATGCTTAATCCTTTTAAACCTGTGGTGCTCATGAGCTGGGGTTCTTTGATATAGGTACCGACTACAGACAGTCAGATCATTGGCTGGAGTGAGCCTAATGCTACGACTGCTTTGGGCCTGCCTCAGATGGGATGACATGTCTGTAAAACCCTCACCCACAGGAGGAACAACGCGAACAGGTTGGCACTTAACAGCTTTAAAGTCTATTTGGCATTAAAAAAAATTTCAAGTCAACATTGAACCTCTTTTTGTGTGTGATTTAACAGAGACATCTGACACTGACATCACCACAACTGAAATCATTAAGCGGAGAGATGTTGGTCCTTATGGCATTCGTTCAGAGTATTGCATCAGGAAGATCATTTGTCCCCTTGGTGTACCTGAGACTCCCAAAGGTAATGATGACTCAAAGAGTGCATATGTAAGGCAACTGCTTTGATTTCAGATGTGTTTTTTTTTTATCTTTGGTCTGTTTATCTTTCCTCTGAGCAGAGACTCCCACACCTCAAAGGAAAGGCCTTCGTTCAAGTGCTCTAAGACCAAAGAAGCCAGAACCAGCTAAGCAAACAGGGCCAGTTGTGATCGAAACCTGGGTGGCCGAAGAAGATCTTGAACTCTGGGAGATTCGAGCCTTTACAGAAAGGTGGGAATTCCCTCTTTTTTTTCTTTTGTGTGTTATTTTCTATGGACATTTACACACTTTACAATTGGTATATTGTACCAATGGTCAATGTGTTCATGTTTATCATTATTTGTTCAATCATACACTTAAGATTTTTGAACTTTCTGATTTCAAAGGGTTGAAAGGGAAAAGGCACAAGCAGCTGACCCAACTAAGGTTAGTGTGCAGAAGAAAGCAGAGGAAGTCAAGGCCCAATTGGAAGCTCAGCTAAAGCAGCAGAGATTGGCAGCCCAGCAGGTGGGAATGTAGACATGTGCCCACCTGGGGCGCCCCTTTTTGTTAACCAGGGGCACTATTAAAAGAAATGGGTGTTCTTCCTAATGGGCCTCTTGATTGTTTATCACTTGTTATGATCACTTGGTGGTGTATGTTCCCTTGAAATAATCTTGTTTGTCTGATATTGTTTTGTTTATTTCTCTGATTACCTTGCATCTTTGTTTTATTTTGTTAAATTGAGGAGGATTGTATTTGTTTCAGAAACGGTTGGAACAGCAGAAACCTAGTACCACCAGCAACACATCTACCTTGACCAGCACCCCTACGACCCCTGGAACCACTACTCAGAAGGTGGTGGTGGGCTCTATAAGCGGTCAGGTAACTTCGACGCCAAAAGTGGTAATGACCACCAAGCTGGGCTCTCCGGTGACATTCCAGCAAAACAAGAACTTCCAGCAGTCCTTTGCTTCCTGGGTCAAGCAGGGCCAACAGGGCAATTCAGGTCAGTCTACATAGTGTTATGAGCAGGCATGGCTAAAAAATAGCTTGATGTCTTTTTTTTAGGTGCTTTTGTCGTTGTTGTGTGCTATTTATTTGCACGTTGGTGTATTTGGTTGGAAATTAGCTGGATTTTTAGTTGTTTTTTTTTGGTTGGCTTATATGGTGGTATTTTTAGTGCTTGAGAGATTGTTTTGTTGTCCGTGGTGTTCTTGGATGCAACCACTGCTGTATTTCCTGAATGAGATGTATGTGTTAGGCTAGTGATCAGACCTGTGTCTTGCAGTCTCTACCAGTTCGGTCGTGACTGTGGCGGCGAGTAGCGCCACCACGTCTGGGCAAACGTTCCACATCGCTGCTGCTCCAGGGTCAATGGCCGGCAGTGTCATCGCTGCTAAACTACCTGTTCCAGCCAACAGCAAGATAGTCACAGTGAACGTGCCAACCACGCAAGGAGGTACGGCAGGCCTCCAACATCATTGGCATGCGATTTTGTTTTAAGCCTGCCTGCACGCAACAAGGCAAACTGTTGACATGGTATTCCTAAGTGACGTCTTTTGTACTTTGTTTTAAATGCTGAACAACAAATTGAGGGTCTGAGGGTCTTAATACAGCCTGTTAGTTAAATAAAAGAGTGTTTAAGCTGGCGGCAGTTTAAAAAATTGAAAGTCATTTAGTCTCAGTGAAAGTTTATAGTTAGAGAAAATTCAGTTTTATTGCTGTTGTTGTTAACATCCCATACACTTTGGTCTAAGCTTTATATCTTTCTATTTTATGGCTTTACTGTTTTATATTTAATTCAAATAATTGTCATTGTTATTTATTTGTTTGACTAACAGTAAACCTTAATTTTTCATCTGTCAGTTTCTGTGAAAAATTCACTACTGTTCAAGAGTTTGTGGTCAAATTACAGCTCTGTGTAGTAAATGCTGCTACCTCTGAGCACTTGTAAATACCACATTTAATATCATGTTTTACTCTAAACTCATTTCGTAACTTTCTTGGAAGGTTCTTCTGTGAGAATGTGGCTTCTTGAAAAATAATAAGGCGTGTAACATATTTCATTTACATTGTATTATTATGGAATTTGTTAGTAAGAAATTTTAGTACCTCAAAAAAAAAACCCATATGTTGTCATAGTCTTTGAATCAATGAAAACAGTTAAATCGGTTTATTCAGAAAGTGCTGTGGGGATTTCCTGGGTTTCTTCTTCAGTGTATTTTGGAGTCTTCTGGCCTGGACGAAGATTTGCTACTGATCGCAGAACCAAGCTTTTGCTAAACCATGATTTGGATTTCATTTTGATTCATTTCTTTACAGTTATAATAATGTTTCAGCTTTTAGTGTATATAAGAGACTTCTTTAAAAACAAACAAAAATTTAAAAAACTCCCAACTCATGTATCTATGTAATTTGTGAGTTATAGGGCAAATTAAGCCTACTGTTTATTTCGACAGGTTTGGTGCAGGTACAGCAAAAGGTGGTGGGCATCATTCCATCAAGCACAGCAGGCAACGCACAGTCCTTCCCTCCATTCCAGCCACGCACAGCCACCATCAACATCAGACCCAACACAACCACCTCCACTCAGCAGGTTTGAACTCGCACTAAAATAATGCATTCTGGTCAACCCTTCTTTGTTTGTTCCAGTTGTAATATTTAATATGATTTATGCTCAGGTCCTGACAACTGGAACCGCCCTGCGACCAGGGATGACTGTAATACGTTCTCCTCTTCAGCAGGCCACTACTCTGGGGAAGACTATCATTCGCACACCCCTGATGGTTCAGCAAGGTATTTTTACCAAGTTTGCATCCTAAATGGGATAAATTATTAGTTTTTACTTTATTACTGAATAGGATAGGAGAAATGAGAGGGCCTCGTTCGAAATAGTGGTCATTATACAAAAATGTTTTGTATACAAATTCCCACATAGAATGTCCACAGTGCGTTATAGCCAACTCTTTTGAATTCTTCACAGTTTTCTGACTGTTTTGTAAATGTCAATGATTATTTCACACAGGCCAAACGCAGCAGCAGGTACAGACAAGTTCAGGTGCTCAGGTGGTGGGGACTCCTCCTCGCCTCGCCACACCAAACCAACCCCAGACCCCACAGATGCCCTCTTCTCCACGACCACAGCAGGGTCAGGTCAAACTCACCCTGGCCCAGCTCACACAGCTCACCCAGGGAGCTCAGGTTTGTACCAGTTTTAAGCTATGCAGTGGTGGCATATTTTAATAGGCCTACCTTGATATTAACATCACCCTAGTTTCCTTGACAAAACCTAGTTTGCCGTTGGCTTTTAGATTATTGAAGAAAATAAGCTCTCTGGTCATAAAAATGTATTGGACATTTTGTCTATCATGATGGTCTTCCCAGATGAACACTATTAACAGCCTATCAACAGCATTAGCATCATCACTATTAAGGTTATCACAACACTTTGGATGTTTATTAAAAACTGTTTAGTTTGCTATAGCAGACCACAAAGTTTAAAGAAGTTTTAAAAAACTTGCAGTTTAAAGGTGAACAATACAAATACTTTTTCATAAGTTTAAAGTTTAGCATGTTTAAGATTTGGATTTTCACATAGCAGGGATGCAAAGATACACTCAACTCACAATTTGATATGATTTATGATATGTCATCATACTTTTTCTTTTTTGTTTTTTAAGATTTGTATATTGCTGTATATTGTTTTCTGTTTGTGGGATGTTGCTATGTTTTAGCAGCATTTGCTATATTGTTTTAGCACATTGCAAATGCGTTTTGCCATTAGGATGCTTGGCAAATTGCTATTGCTTTTGTTAATATAGTTAAATTTATTAATAACATTGTTGGCATATTTAAGCCAACATACTTTTGGAAGCATGATGCTAGCAATGAGTTACATCCAATAACCATGGTACAACGTTTTAACTTATTAATAATGTTGGCATGTTTACACATGTAGCTACATTGATTTACAGGCATTTAACCAAATATAGATATACATTATAACATTGGAAAGATTGAACTGAAAGTGTAAAAATGCTACCTTGTTTCTAGGTTTTGGCCAAAAAACCACACACATCATCGATCAGTACCCTATTCCAACAACCGTTTGTCAGTAGATACTTTTAAAAAAAATGTTTTAATGAACTCATGTGTTTCACTCTTCAGGGTGGGAACCAGGGGTTGACTGTTGTGATCCAAGGACAGGGTCAGACCACAGGCCAGCTGCAGGTCATTCCTCAGGGGGTGACGGTCATTCCGGGACCCGGTCAACAGCTTATGCAGGCAGCTATGCCCAACGGCCAAGTCCAGCGTTTCCTGTTCACACCCATGGTCCCTGCACCCACGCCTGCCCCTGCACCAGTGTCTGCTCCTGCTGCCCCCTCCAACACAACCCCATCCAGCGTACCACCCACAGCTGCTCCCACTGCGGCCACCAGCACAACTCCAGCACCCATTCAGACAGGTGGGACTGTAACTTTTCAGAAATGAACACAACTACTTCATTTTTGTTGTTTAGTAGTCTTTTGATGCAGGGCTTCTACAAAGTTTGGAAAAAAGTATGGTATTTGATTTTGAGTAATTTCCAGCTCTAGAAGAGTATGGAATAATTTTATATTTATATTTATTTTATATGGATTTTGTAAATATTTATTACCATTTTTCCCATGTTTTTGGGGGAGCAGGCTAATAGTGCTGCCAAAACATTACACTGGATCTGCTGGAGAGACTAGTCAGTGTAGCCTCCAGATGACTATAACATAAGCATAACTCTAACAGACAAGCTTTATCAAATGTTTATCAGGTGCATTCAGTTGCGTTTTATTTAGTTGATGTTCTGTGAGTGTTGTTTCTCATTGGTTCATCATTTGTATGAATTCACTGTTATCTTTGATATTTTATAGTCCAATAGGGTTATGAATTAAAGATAGATATGACCATTTTTCTCAATTTTGACAATTATTTTTAAGGGACTTTAAATGAGTTTGCGTCCGTATCACAGTCAAATAAGCAAAAGATCAAGGGAACTCACAATCATCCCTGTTAAAGGTTGTGTGTTGTAAGACAGTGCAGGTCAGACCTCAGAATGCAGCATTGTTGAGGAGTTGAATTTTAAAGTTGATTTTAAAAGTTAATTAAATTCTGTAGATAAGTTTGGAAAAGTGTGAAATTTTTAAATGAAAATTGTGTAGGACCACTGTTGACATCTTATGATACACTTTGGGATCAGTGATTGATAATTTTTTACCTTATTTTTTACTGTGCGTTCATTCTTCACTTGGGTAAAAAGAAGTTGGATAAAAGCTTGCCCTGCTGAGTGTAACATTTAGGACATTTAGATGATTATATATGCTGCATGCTTTGCTCTCAATAAAGTAACCTCAACAAAAATGAGAGCAGTGAATAAAACAGCACACACAAACAGCAGGCTATGTTTGCACAAGCTCTACAATTTAGCACACCAGTCAAGTAAAGTCACATGAAACACATAAAAACATATGTATATTGATATAAACATGTTATTTGCTGCTAACCACCTACCAGAGTTTTTAGTTAGAATATGTATTTTTTGTGCTTAAAAAATTCTGCATATTTTTGCTGTTCAGAGTGTTTATGCTCTACACGTTCTTTCTCCCTCTCCAGCTGCTCGTCTTGCTCCACAGCCTCAACCTCCACCCTCACTTCCTCCCACATCATCTCTTCCTCCATCCCAGCCAGTCCAGCACACGCCCGCCCCAATCCAAACTGCCGTCATTCCCCAAGCGACTCCATCTATACAGCCCCACCCTCCTGTGCAGCTCCGGCCTCAACCACAGCTCCCTCCTCAAAACCCAGTGGTGCCCCCTACACCCGTTCCGACACCTCAGCTAGCGCAGGTCACAGCCACTGCTCCTCCACAGCAGATCACCACCCTCCCTGTCACCCAAACCACCGTAACCAAAGTCCAACCACAGATCCAGCTCCCCCCGCAGCTCCTCAGCGTCCCCGGCCTCCAGCAGCAGGTCCTGTCCCACATCCAGAGTCAGGTTGCAGCCCAGATTCAAGCTCAGGTCGGGACCACTGCCGGGATGCCCCAGCAGATCAAACTGCAGCTGCCTATTCAGATCCAGCAGCAGGGCGGAGGGCAGGTTCAGGCGCACCAGATCCAGAATTTGGTGACCATCCAGACGGCCAGCGTCCAGGAGCAGCTCCAGCGCATCCAGCAGCTCTGCGAACAACAGCAGCAGAAGAAGAAACAACAGGAGGCTAAGAGAGAACAGGCCCAGCAGCACGTCAGTCAGAGCGACCTAATACAGAAACAGGTCAGAACACATGTACAGTTTCAAAATTAATTCATATATTTATTTAAAGTCCATGTGAAATAAAAATTGACTGTTTATTTTGCTAGCGCACTTTATTATTTTTTAGTTGAACAATTTAATATGCGTTTTGGTAAATCTCATTTGCTCAAGAGTCATTTACTTCCACGTTTGAAGTGGTGTTTATTCTCTGTTGACCTCAGTTTGACAGCTTCGGCTACAATATTCTTAACCACACCCCTCTTACTGTTAGTTTGCTTTGAGGGAGTGATCTGCAAACCGAAAGCTCCGCCCCCGACTCAATATTTTGTTTCAGTTGGAAGTACAACATCTTACTGAAATGAAAGTCTTAGCAACTTACTGTTCATGCAGCCTTTAAAGATTCATTGTAACGGAGGCCAGCTAGCAAAGTGCTATGCAGGTAAACCTAGCATCAGACGCTAGGGTCCATAGTCTTTGGCCTCCTTGTTAGAGCAACCAGCTCCCATCCAAAGAATCGCCGATTCAATCCCAGCTCAGACCGGGTTGGGTGCGGTAGGCCCGGTTGGTTACATCATAATTAATATTTCATACAACATTTTTGATCCCCATGAAGCAATTTATTTTGAGAAGTAAAACAAGCAACAAATACAATTTTTATTTAACAATTATTTTTATGAAGTTATTACTAAACCGTAAAAGGTGATGGTTTAATTAAAATGTCAGGTTTTGGGAATAATATGGTTTTATTTTTAGCAAATTATCCCAATGACTGCTATATGATTTGTTCAGTGATTAATTTTTCCAAACCCTTCCTTTGCGTGACGCTAATCTGTGTGACCTATTTTGTCATATATCATATTATAACATAAATATTACCTCTGGATGTTCTAAAATAAAGACTCTTGGTATATTTATAATGTCAGCAAAATCTCATGTTGATCAAGCTACGAATCCTATTTACAGATATTAGTACAGACCAATTTTGTTGCAAATCTTAGTGGTTAACAGTTATTGATTTTTAAGCAAATTACAGAATAGATAACAAAATATCTCTGTACAGAGTCAAGTCAAGGTGTTGAGGTCACAACTTGGCTATAATTAAGTACAATAAAACACTTCAATACAATTGAATAAAAAATACACAAAATATAAGTAAATGAGGTAAATGTATAATCAAAGTTAACACTGTCATAGTTAGAAAATGTTTCACACATTGCAGTCTTTGGTCCATTTTTAAATTGTTTAAGTGCTTAGGCCAGTTTTAGTGTATAAGTTTTATTTTTTCCTTCTGCCTATAGGACATTTGTCTAAATATGGCAACTCTTGTTAGTTTTGATTCAAATCTTGAGCATTTTAACCTTGCAGTTATGTTATGTTAGATTGAATAGATTGAATTTGTTTGTTCTTCAGGGCGTTTGCGCCTAATTTCCGACAAATAAAGTACATTTTCTAAAAAATATTTGACATTGCACAAGTTAAAATCCTTATTAATGTTTTTTTTTTAATTGTCTATGCAAACAGAAAATGTTCAAAATGTTAAACGCTCCACATTTTCACTCAGGTTGCTCAGAAGCAGAATGTGGCTATAGAGCAGTTAAAGCAGAAGAAAACCATGACTCCTGCTGAAAGGGAGGAGAACCAGAGGTAAACACTTTCTTCATCTATCTTTTTCCTCATTTGTTCCTATTCGAGTAACTTTTTGTTCCAGAAATTATATTGATTTTTAAATCCCAGCTAACACAAAGCATTTATTCGATCCACAGATAAACTGTATTTACTGAGCTCTTACTTAAGAATAGACTGAATTTAATGAGCCAGATCCATTGTGTTTTGTCTGTCCGGGCAGGATGATTGTCTGTAACCAGGTGATGAAGTTCATCCTGGATAAAATCGATAAGGACGAGAGGCAAGCGGCCAAAAAGAGGAAGCGGGAGGAGTCTGTGGAGCAGAAGCGCAGCAAACAGAACGCCAGCAAACTGTCGGCTCTGCTCTTCAAACACAAAGAGCAGCTCAAAGCTGATATCCTAAAGAAAAGAGCTCTGCTGGATAAAGAACTGCAGCTGCAGGTGCAGGTGAGACCAATGACAAGAGCCCAAACTCTCTGTGATTTGCGCTGATTTGAGATGCTTTGAGTTGTGTTTGAACGTTTGTTTTCTTTACAAGTTCTAAAACCAACACACTCCTATTTATTTCCTATTCTGTTTTCTTTATATATTTATAAAAATGCTTTGGATCTTTTAACACTATCATTCCCTGCTAATAAATTCCCAATATAAATTCTATAAAATCATATTTACATTTTTGTTGTTGCTTTGATTACTTCTATTGTTCTCATTTGTAATCCACTTTATATAAAAGTGTCTCCCAAATTATTAAATGTAACTTTTACGCTATATTTAGGTCTGTTTTTACCCGGAGGATGTGCATACAACATTTCTTATGAATCCAGCTTTTTAGTAAGGGAACAACATGCACAAAAACAAATGTGCATATGCTTAAAGACCCTCAAAATATTTTAGATTTTATTTTTTTATTCTTTGTAATTTAAAAATGATTATTAAGAGATTGTATTCACAATAGCGGTGTTGTTTTATAGAAATAAATGAGCAGATTTCATACTGTTTATATGTTAAATATTTCATTAATTCACATTGGGTTAAAGAGATTTACTCAAATAGTTCTAAAGATTTTCTTTCTTCTGCTTAACACCAAAGAAGATATTTTGAAGAGTGTTGTAAATGGGTAGCTACTGTAGAAGTCAAGGGTTAGCAACTTTTCATAATTCTTTACACTACATTATTTTGTGTTCACCAGAAGAAAGAAACTCAAACAAGTTTGTGACAAGTGAAGTGTGAGTAAATGATGACAGAATTTTATCCTTAGAATTGTATATTTTTTATCTCTTTTAATACTAGTCATTTTTAAATGCTATGTTTTTATACATAATATAACATAATATATAATATAATAATACAATCATGTGGTTCATGTGTAATTTAAAGTTTTAAAGAACTTTATAATTTTATAATGAATCAAAAGGGGGAATGTCCCATGACAACATGCAATTTAAAAAATGATTCTTATTAGGGCTGCACAATATATGGTTTCAGTATTGATATCGCAATGTGCAAATCCGCAATAGTCACAATCTGTAATGTCAGTCAGGGCCGTCTCTAGACATGGGTCCCACCCAAACGTCTGTCTTGCCAACCCAATCAAAAAGACAGCATACGCATACTTTTATTTGATTTTTCTTTTATACGATTTTTGATTCGATAAAAGCAATCTAAGGCGGGCTCTTTGTTGACAAATGGAAAAAGGCGTTGAAACCCCTGACCAATAGCGCAACACCAAACAGTTTGATTGGCTGTAAGTAACGGCGCGCACATCACTCGCAAGGCCTGCTTGGCTTCATTCTGTATAGGTTTACGGAGAAGCTTTTACAGAGAGTCATGCAATTCATAAAGTCCAGAAATATTTGCTTCAAGTAACCAGCGCTGATGGTGATGCCTCTGTCCTGGATCCGCGTCATAAACACCTCTTTAAATTTGCACAAGTGGAGAAAAGCCGCAAAAACTTTCTGAAATGTGCTCTGCTTTGGAAATGACCACAAGTCCTCCGTCTGAGTTTTCTCTCGCTCCGAGGTCGCTATGGCACCGCACTATCATATTACAATTATGATGATTTGGTACAATCAACAAATATCCAACCTATTTTTTCATTTAGAGAATTACACTTAGGCTATTAACAGTGCTTATAAAAGATCTATGTATGAAATAGCCTACATATGATAACTTCACACCAAACTAAGACTAACTTTTTTTAGCTTTATTTATGCAAAGTAATGCAATACTAGGCTATATGTAAAAAAAACTAAATTATTATATGCTATAGTAGCCTGTTCTTTAACAGGCGTTGGTGGTTGGGAAAATTAGCTGAAATGAGCATACCTAATTCCAAGTTCAATGCATTGATTTTTGTTGCCTTTAAAAAAAAACCTGTTATGGACTCCAGCAACAGTGGAGCAACAACTCCAGCAACCAAACCCCACCCCCAGCTCCCTTCTCAGAAACCATTCCATTCCCTATTCCCCATTCCATTCCCTATTCCTACAATCTATCTACTGTACCAGGGGTGTAGCGATACACTCAAGTCACGATTTGATATGCATCTCATACGATATTATCTTGATATTTTATGCTAAAAACTTAGTTTAATATTGGTGTTATTATTGTTAATTCTGTTATTGTTGTTATTATTCATTTAAAAAATAACCCTTCATTAAAAAACATATTTGCGCTTATATTGACTAAATATAATGCCATCTTAATCAAGCCCAAACAAGAACATTACAACAATACTTTTGCTATTCCGTTATTCCGTTCAATTATTTGAATTTTACAGTGTATGTATCTCCTAAACCCACCCCCAAAAATTGCCCACCTGGGATTTCTGTCAGCCCACCCATCTGTGGCTGGCAAGTACCGTGCCTGAGTTAAGTTATAGTTTATTCATCCATTAGGAAATTTGAGTGGGATTATAGTTGACCAGGAACCACATAGTGAAGTTTAAACTTAAAAGGGTGAAAGTTTTTCGTTTGCTTTGTTTTTAAGTCCTATTACTGTGATATTTCAAGTGTATTTAAACCATTTGTATATAAGAAATTATAACATTTTAACAAAGATAGTTTTTTTTTTTTATACAACAAAGATGATGTATGCACATAGAAAACTACTGACTGTTTTGCACCATTTATGCCAGTCTTAGCACTGTCAATCTGGCAGTAGAGGCGCATGTTTTCATTTCCGACCTACATTTTTTCTCTCACACACACTCTATTAACAGTGCTGAATCTGCATGATGGCGTATGTTGAGTCATTTGCACATGTGTTGTGTTTTCAGGAGGAGTTGAAGCGTGATCTGATTAAGCTGCGGCGGGAGAAGGAAAAGGCTCAGGCAGCGGCAGCTCAAGCAGCAGCGGCCGCCGCCGCCGCCAGCACTCACGTTCACAGCGGTCTGTCCTCGTACACGGGCACGGTCACATCACCCACGTCCACACACAAACGCAAGCGGGATGAGGAGAGAGACGCCGCCAACAAGTCCAAACGCAAGAAGATGATCTCCACTACCTCAAAGGACAGCAAGAGGGACATCAAGTTGTACTGCATTTGCAAGACGCCCTACGATGAGTCCAAGTAGGAGAACTTTCAAGTCCTTTTTTTCTTTGAATTCATCATGTTCATAAAATTTCCAACATAATACCCCAGAAGCTTTATCACTCGACAAACATAAATGCAATAAGGTTTTAAGAATACATTAGTTTACTGAGGTGTTTTTTTTTGCCTTTTATTTAAATTGAATCCCATCATTCATTTTTAAATAATACTGTTTTGATTGTTTGCGTCACAAGTAAAAATAAAAAAACTGTTAAACTTCATATTATTATTCACTGAAACCTTGCAACTACTGGTTAGTTGACAATTCACTTTTAATTCATAATTTTAATAAAATAATACTATCTACTGTATATTAATTCTGTATAATTCTTTTCGTAGCTTTTAGAAAGAGCTAGCTCAGGAAAAAACACTTTAAATAAAAGCAATTGGTTAAATGTAAATATAAGTAATGTTATAATTGTCTGCTGAAGGCCTATAAATATGGTTTTAAAGTCATGATACATAAGAAAAATCAAGTCAATGTGAGATTATTGAAACAAGGTTGTGTTGTTGGTGCAGGTTCTACATTGGCTGTGACCTCTGCTCTAATTGGTATCATGGCGAGTGTGTGGGCATCACAGAGAAAGAGGCCAAGAAGATGGACGACTACATCTGTTCGGAATGTAAACGCGCTCAGGAGGGAAACACAGAGGAGCTTTACTGTATCTGCAGAACTCCATACGACGAGTCACAGTAAGCATGCACTCTCATCATCACACACATTTCAAAATGCGTAGAAGGGGGTTTTCTAATGAAACAGTGGTATGGATTGTTCTGTAGGTTCTACATTGGTTGTGATCGCTGTCAGAACTGGTACCACGGGCGCTGTGTGGGCATCTTACAGAGCGAAGCCACACACATCGACGAGTACGTGTGCCCGCAGTGCCAGTCTACTGAGGACGCCATGACAGTTTTGACGCCACTCACAGATAAAGACTATGAGGGGCTGAAGAGAATCCTGCGCTCCTTACAGGTTTGTGTTTAGACAGCAGTTTGCAGCTGCAACTAAAAATGGTGTTCTCTTAAATTGAGGATTTACTATATCCTCTTATATGGATACTATACTATATCAGCCTTACTATGTGGAAAGGCTGATATCATTTAAACATTGTTATGTGAACTTACTCTTACAAGTTTGTACAAATTTATTTAGACTTTCAATTAGGTTGTTAAAAAAGTGACCATTGTTGACCATTATTTTGTGAAAATGGTGTCATCATGCGCATATTACGTTTTTGGAAACGGAGTTTATTCTGGAGTAGTTTATCCAAAAATGATCTTTTACTCCACCTCATGTCATTTCAAACCTGTATGCCTTGTTTCATTTGTGTTATATAACAGATATTCTTAAGAACGTTGGTGATCAGAAGGTTATTGTTTGTATTGGCTTCTAGTGTATGGTCAAAAAATATAATGGAAGTGAATAGGTTAACTGTGCAAGTTTTATAATCGTTGTTAATGTTCCCTGTGTGTTAGTCCCATAAGATGGCGTGGCCGTTCTTGGAACCAGTGGATCCAAATGATGCTCCAGATTATTATGGGATCATCAAGGAACCGATGGGTATGAGTTTGAGTTCTTTTTCTTTGTAATATTTTGTGTTCTTTTTTTGTTCAGCAGTTTGTACACTTATTTACAAATGTTACTTTTCATGCACGTTGTGTATAGCAGCTGTTTGTAAATGTAACATTTTACATATCAAATTTAGAACATTTTTTTAATGCATAGTTCACCCCAAAAATTAAATTTACCACGTTAGAACATGTTAAACACAAAACAAGCTATTCTGAAATATGTTAAAAAAAGACAGCCATTGACATGCATAATAGGAACAAAAAAAACATGAAGTCAATTGCTGTTTTTTTTCCTTCCTTTGTGTTCATAAGAAGAAAAAAAAACTCGAGCAGGTTTAATACAAGTGAAGGATGAGTAAATGGTGACAGAATTTCATTTTTGGGTGAACTACCCCTTTAAATGACTCCTAAATTAAAGTATTGATTCTAAGCTCCTGATTCAACAGCAATGTCTGTAACTGATCTAGGTAGATCTATAACAAATTTGCATAATCTGTAGCATAATGTACTTCCAACGACTTTATTTACGTTGTGCTTTCAAAATCATGTTGAGAAGAAGCATTTATTGCAGAGCATTATCTTCACTCACAAACTCGCATTAAAATCGCTGAAGCTGAAAATAATATCTTTGTGCCTTATGACTAAACTAAACCAGTGACTAAACGTCTAGTCAGCAAGCAGTAAAATATGACAAATATGTAACTTAAAAAGTTTTTTAATTGTGCATTGTTCATGTAAAGATTTTGAAGGATGTCTGTTTTAGTAATCCGCTCCATTATTTACTTCTCACACGTTTCTGTTGCATGCAGACCTTTCTACAATGGAAGAGAGGATACAGAAACGCTTTTACAGCAAACTCACAGAGTTCGTAGCGGACATGACCAAAATCTTCGACAACTGCCGCTACTACAATCCCAGCGACTCACCTTTTTACCAGTGTGCTGAGTTCCTGGAGTCCTTCTTTGTACAGAAACTCAAAGCTTTCAAAGCAAGCAGGTAATCTATACTTGTACGCACATATAAAAGAGCAGGATAGAATGGTTTTTAAGTAACTTGTTATGCATATGTTAATGCAAGTATATAGCTTTAAGTTGAAAATGGATTTTCAAGCATCAAAACAGTAAACGAGAAATACAGCATTACATTTCCTCTACTTTATAATCTGATTGAATTTATTTTTACTTATTATTAGACTATTTTTATTTTACCATTTACAAAATACATGTACGTTTTGTGTAAATAAAACCAGTTTTGTAAGTTTAATATGATGGAGATTTTAAAGTGATCCTAGTGCATATTTATATATATTTTTTTAAGTTTTGGCAACATATTGTAATTATTTGATTTAACTATATTACTACTCCATATAATTATTCAGCAATTGTTTATAATCCAAATGGTTATAAACTATCACATATTGACTAAGCAAAAAGTTCAAATCGATTATCGGTTTAATTTGCACTTTAACATAAAAGGCTGCATGCTTCCATTATCCATTTGTTTTAGTTTTAGAAATTGTCTACTGTTTAGTTTGCACTAGTGTTTGTCATTTGTCTGTTCCATTGCATTGACTTCCATTCATCCAGTTTTGTTTTGTGCCTGCTTATCTAGTCTTCATTCACACTATGAATGTTCCTGCTTTGAATATATTTTAATTCAGACGCAATCGTCGTCTTCTATCCTCCGAATTCTCTGACTGGCATTCCATCCTCCTATTTCTGTCTATTTCAACTGCAGTATGCTAATAACATCACCATTTGTGTTTGTGCTTCATGCATGTCATTCATACGACCCATTATTCTCTCTTGCAGATTGTCTTAAGTCATAGTGGCTGAAGGGGCGGAGTCACTCTTTATTAGCGAATCACGGAACATGCTGTTTTATTAACAGCGGAAACTGGTGTACATTTAAGTGAAACGAGTCGCTCTGTTCGGAGATTGAGAATCCTGTCAGTAAAAGCCAAAAACTCCAGTGAAGCCTTTGACAATCAGAGAGCGGCAGCCATGTTGAAGCACTGCGAACACAAAAATCAAGGGAAATGCTGTCTGTGCATATATATGATCCTGTTTTTTTTCTCTTTTTTTTTTTCCTATAATGTTTGCTGGTCACATGATGTTATTTATGGTGTTTACATGAATGCATGATCATATTTATCACGTGGATTGGCTTGATTAAAAGCATTTTAAGATTTTTCTTTTCAGTTGTATTGTAATGTGCTCGACTTTCAGCTGGTTCACTCATCTGTTCGGGTTTTCATTGAGAGGTCTAATGAATTTTGTGTAGCTTTTGCAGAAAATCTACACAGTTTCAATTGACTTGAATTTAAAAAAAAAAAGCAAAATAGAGAGTTTTAATTCCTTTTATTGGGATTTCAGTGTTGAAATAAAGGACCATGCTTTGTAAACGGTTTAATTTGTATGATTTTACTTTCTTTTCTTTTCTTTTTTTTTTGGAAAATTTAATCTGACTTCATAACCAATCTAAATGACTGAAAAGGCATTCCCGGTGTATTGTACCAACATGGCTGCCATTCCTTTTACTCCTGAAGCAGTCCCCCCCAACTCTCTGTTCCCATATTGCGGATTTCATATTTGTGGATGTTCAATAAAACCAAAGGGCTTTTAACCTCATTCTCTCTGTATTCTCTAGGTCTCATAACAACAAACTACAGTCATCAGCCTCATAGAATACAACCACATGCTGTTCTAAATAAACTTTGAACATTTCATTCAAGATGGAACTCTTTCCCAGTCAGCCAGCATCGCTCATAACCACAGCGTTTGGTGGGAAATCGGACAGAAACCTGTGGGTTTGGATCAAGAATGGACAGTTTACATTTTTGGTTGTTCAAGCAGTGAGTTTTGACTGGGATGCTGTCCTGGGGGATTTCTTTACGGATTAAACGCCTACAAAAAAGATTTTGTGAGTTTTTAAAAACCCTCTAGAATCACGTTCGCATTATCCAGGACAGCAGGAGTCTATCATGGGTGCACCCGTTGTTTTGTTGTTTTTTCTCTCTCTTTCATAAGATTCATCATACTACTTCAGAAGTGGAATGTGGACGCAATCGGCTAATTTGTTTTTAAGCAATGGGGTAGAACAACCTACCTAAAATAAGGAAGCATTGCTTGCGTTGAGGACTGATGAAAGTGCTAGTAGAGAAGGTATCATGTTTGTATAACTTGTCTTTTTTTTTTTTTTTGTATTACAACTGAAGAAATATTGATGTATATGAAACAAATAAATGGAGGGGACGGGATTCTCTCTTCTACATTGATTAAGATGTCTCTATATTCTTTCCATTTGAAAATCAGAACCTAATGTAATCCTTGGTAGACCCCTGAACAATATGCCGATTCACATTTTTGAAAATTCATATTGGATTTCGTTTTAGAATGGTGTGTTTGTGGATAATTCATGATCTAACACAATGGTTCATATTTTGTGTAGGTTGTGTTAAAAGGCACACAATAAACCTCACATATTTTCTCATGTTTATAGTTGAGGATATACTAAATACAATAAACTTTTTTTGTTATATTTTTAAGTGCACCATCTTGGTACAGACTTTGTATGGCAATAACCATGTTCATTCTATGATTTTAGGATTACAATATTCTATAAAGTCTTTTTATTTATGTGACTGTTTTGTATACTTTGCATCATTTGTTTCAAGGCTACAATCCCATGAATTATTATTACTATTTGAACTTTACATTCATAATAGTTCAAATAGTACTAATAAATTGAATGAAAAGTCATTAACAATGGGCAAGTTTTTAAGCAAGTTGTGTGTTACCATTAACTAGCTGCTGGGTTGTTTTTCAAGCCCAAAGAGCAGGTAGTTTCATTTAAAGATTCTACATTCATTTATTTTAAACAGTAAAACGACATTTACCTTCTTCCAACTTTTATTGCTGATTATTTTTCAGCGTACAATGGTGTATAAATGCGTTGTGTATACAGTAACGTTAAACACGTGGTGTTATCGCTTCACATCCGTCCATTCTTCTTTGAATTTTAAATATCAGAAAGCCAAGCGCCATTGACCAACCAGAATTAAACTTGGAGCTCATTTGCCCCTCCCTAAGCACATGCAGTATTAAAAAAGATACTGTATATTTTTAAATAAATAATAGTACTTAGCTTATTTATACAGTCACTGTGCGTTTAAATGTGGGTATAAAACGTAACAAAAAATTAATTTGGGGGAATTAAACTTCAACGACAAAATATAAACATTAATGTCAAATCAATAAATCCATTCAGGTGTCAGCAAAAAAAAAAGTGTAATACATTTAAATCTGTTTGAAGGTCATGTATCTTTTTAAAGCCCAAAATATTCAAGTTCATAATCTGCATTCTCAGCAGATCTCGCGATAATGTGTAAACCACGTCCTCACGCCAGCGGTGTGATTTTTCAAAACGGCCCAATAAGAAGATGCTTTTGCTCGAACAGACCAATCAGGTTGTTCAAACCGCGAGTTTAAAGATCTGTGTCATACTTCCTCCGCCACAGTCCTTTGGTTGAAAGTGGTGAGTTCCTACTTTTGCTCGTGTTTAAATAGTATATTTATGCCATACTTAAATATGTATTTATAAAATGTGAATTGATTGTGATATATTGTTGTTTTATTTGTCACGAACATATATTTTTCTCCAGGCAACGATATACTGTGATCAATCAAACTCCATTAAAATGTCTGCTGCAAATGAGAACACTGCACGACTCACTCAGTTCAAAAACAAAGGAAAGGATGCAACTGTAAGTGACTAATATGCAGATAGAGCAAACAAAAATAAGAGGAAGATGTCAATTACTTTTCAAATATACCGCATTTCAGTTTAGGTTTCATATAAATGTCAAATAACATGTCTTTAATGTAGGAGCTGAGACGTCGAAGAGTCGAAGTTAACGTTGAACTTCGTAAAGCAAAGAAAGACGAGCAGATTTTGAAGAGGAGAAACGTGAGCAGTTTCCTGGACGAGGCCACCTCTCCTCTTCAAGAGAAAAGCCAGAACTGTCAGGTATGTGGATCATCCAACTTACTGCTCGATTCAACAAATACTCCATTCATTACTAATCAGAAAACTCAAAACATTCCAGGTAAAACACTGCACTTGTTATTGCCATACTTGCCTAGTTAACAGAGTCACCCAAAAATTTAGGTTATGTCATTTACTCTCCATTTTTTTTTTTTTGGTTTTTTTTTTTGGTTTTTTTTTTGTTTCAAACCTTTGAGATCCTTATTCTGTTGAGCACATAACAATGTACCGTTATTTGGAGTAATGCTGGAAATCTGTAAACTTGTGGCTTCAATTTGTATTTCCTACTGTTGAAGGCAATGGTTAAAGCTATTCAGCTCTGTAAAAAAATCATTTGTGTTCATCAGAATAAAGACTTTTTTTTTTTTTTTTTTTTTTTTTTTTTTTTTTTTTTTTTTTTTTTTGTTTTTTTTTTTTTTTTTTTTTTTTTTTTTTTTTTTTTTTTTTTTTTTTAAAGGTTTGAAACCACTTGAGGGTCAGTAAATGAGTTCATTTTCATTTTGGGGTAAACTATTCCCTTAAGATATTTTTTGTATTGCTCGCATACTCGCATGTTGGTTTAAATGTAAAAAAGAATTATTAACTTTACTTTTTACTTATTCAATGTACTTTTTGCATTTACAACAAACATGTAAACACTGGAGCGGTTTTGTTTTCAATTTTATTTTTTAAGACGTATACACATTTTTTTATTATTATTTTTTTTTTTCCCATTTTATTTTAATAAATCAGAAAATACACCAAACAGCCAGACCTTTTGAAAACTTGCAGTTTTATTCGTTGAATATAATCAGCCAAATTTACATCCCTCTGTTTAAAAATGAACAATGGTTACAGCATTACGAGGCACAGGATAGGTTATGCAATCAATTAAAAAAACAAAGCCTAAGTTTAAAATGTAAGTGGATATCCATGTCTTTGCTAAATGGGGGTAAAAATAAAAGCATACTTTTGAGAACGTTTTAGAAATTTATTCTAATTTAAATCTACATGGTCTGTATGGTCTTGCCTTCAATGTTACACATCATAAAACCTTTATTCTGTTCAATCAGGCACAGCACTGGACAGTGGAGGAGATTGTAAATGGTGTGAACAGTAATAACTTGGAGACTCAAGTCCAGGCCACACAAGCTGCCAGGTAATGCCCAGTAGATTGCATTGACGTGCAGAGATCTCTATTTATCTCAAATTTTATTTTAGCTTCATCATTTCTTTTGTTGAAATCCAGGAAGTTGCTGTCAAGAGAGAGACATCCACCTATTGACCGCATAATCAGCGCTGGTCTGATTCCCAAGTTTGTGGGCTTCCTGAGCCTGGTCGATTCTCCTCCAATACAGTTTGAAGCAGCCTGGGCTCTAACCAACATTGCATCTGGAACATCTGACCAGACCAGCGCCGTGGTTCAGGGAGGAGCAATCCCAGCATTCATCAGCCTCATCTCTTCGCCACATGCTCATATTAGCGAGCAGGCAGTCTGGGCCCTTGGAAACATCGCTGGTGGGTGCCAAGTAGCTTATTTTGATTGGATGCCTCTTTGTTAATTTGGGTGCACAAAATTATTTATTCTTTTTTGTTTGTGTGTGTGTGATTGTAGGTGATGGTTCTGGGTATAGGGATCGAGTCATTAAGCATGGAGCAATTCCTCCCCTCTTGGCTCTGCTGGCTGTTCCTGATTTGTCTGTGTTTCCTGTAAGTTATTTGTATAAATAGATTTAAATAGGTTTTTAAAGTGATTCTCAGATGGGTGACAGTTGTATTAAAGTAAAAAAAAAAAAAAAAATGGAATTAATGTAATCACAATCCTAGTTAGTTTTAGTTGTTTGTTGTTGTTGTTGTTGTTATTGTTATTATTATTATTATTATTATACACTCTTACCAAATAATGTGAACTGATTTTGACCACTTTACACAGATTGAATATCACAGCTCAACTTGTCTCTTTAATGACTTTTTAGAAGTATTAAAATTTACAATTTATTCCTCAAAATATTAAGTGTATTGTTACTGTGTGATAATAAATTTGACTGTTTTTTTTTTCTTACATTTTCATGTAAAGTCTTAAACATTCTGAATTTGCCTTTCACAATTTCATTACAAATGTTGTCCTGACAACTAATTCTCAAGCAAATATTTAGGATTATCAATTTCATTAGTTTTGTTCATGGTCATTTACAGTAAGTTTAATACATTTATTAATAATAATAATAGTAAATTTATTATAAAGATACACTTAAGATTTACTTTAAACCTTAAGTGTTTTTTAATACTTGCAATATAATAACCATATTGTACTTTCTCTTATTTGAATGAAGAAAACAAATGTTGCTTAATTTTAAAATGTACAGTTATCATGGTTATGTCAAAAAATTGATTTTTAAACTGAATATGCAGAATTTGATGACTACACTTAAACCAAATTCCAATTTATAATATTCTCCCTATAAATGTACATTTGGAAAATCTATTGATTAAAATGAGTTTCTTTTAAAATTATTTCATATTTACTATTTCTGAACCATTGCAAAGACTGATGTTTTTTTTGGAGTTCAGCACCATTGGTTTTAAGCCGCTATTTAAATTGTAGTAAGCATGCGTTACCACTAGGTGGCATGAAAGCTGTGTAGAATTACCCAGACCAACCAGCTTTTCTTCTACAGGCTGGTTACCTGAGGAATGTCACCTGGACCTTGTCAAACCTGTGCCGCAATAAGAACCCTGCACCTCCTCTGGAGGCTGTGAAACAGATACTGCCAACACTCATCTGCCTTCTGCAGCACAATGATAAAGAGGTGCTGGCAGACACCTGCTGGGCCATCTCTTACCTGACCGACGGGCCCAATGATCGCATTGAGGTTGTGGTGAACGCTGGTGTGGTTCCTCGACTGGTGCAGCTACTGGCATCTGGGGAGCTGTCAATTGTGGTAAGCTATTGAAAATTAGTGCCAGTACATTGAACCCTGAATTATACATTAATTTAAAAATAAAATGTGTTGCTTTTTGCATTTATAAATGTTTTTTTTTTTTTTTTTTTTTCTTTCTCCTGCCACAGACCCCTTCACTGCGTTCTATCGGTAACATTGTCACTGGCACAGATGAACAAACGCAGGCTGTGCTGGAGTCTGGTGCTCTTTCCATGTTCCCTGCCCTGTTGCGTCACCAAAAGAGCAACATTCAGAAGGAGGCGTCCTGGACACTCTCCAACATCACGGCTGGCAGAGACTATCAGATTCAGGAGGTCATCAATGCTGGCATTGTGCCGTACCTGGTGGAAGTTCTCAGACGGGTATGTCACCATATGAACGCAATCTAATACTTCATGAAGTTAATTTAATTTAAACTTTTAATTATATATTTTTTCCCTCTCTTGCCTTATGCAGGGTGATTACAAGACCCAGAAGGAGGCTGTTTGGGCAGTGACCAATTATACCAGTGGAGGCACAGTAGAGCAAGTGGTTTACCTCGTTCAGGCCAATGTATTGGAGCCCTTGTTGAACTTGCTCTCCACTAAGGACAGCAAAACTATTCTGGTCATCTTGGATGCCATCACAAATATCTTTTTGGTATGATTTCTTTTTAAAGTTGGTTATAAATGAGTTTCTTATAGATCTTATTTAAACTAAGTATAGATTTGTTGAAATCTGCATTCATCATCAGTGCAACAGTCATCTCTCAATAAGGAGTGAATTTCCTTTTAGATTTTCTTTTATTTAATCTAGCTTTTTAAAGTTTGTCACTGAACTGATATTGATACTTGATACTTTGATAGTTGTTTCAGAATTATTTGCTCTCCTATGAAAATTTAATTTCTTTTTCAAATATTGTCTAAGTGATGTTTAACAGACATTGCCATTTTTCATAATTTATCATATTCTTTTTTTTTTTTTTAATTCTATCTTGTTACTTTTTAGTTTGGCTGGAATAAACAAATTAAAATTTAAAAAACTGTTAGGACAATATTCTTATTCAGAGATTTAAAAGTATGCAGGCTTATTATATTGCAAAATGACTAGTTAAGGAAGTCGAACCACACACAATTATGACTTTTGTCATAAAAGTAGACAGATTGACTAAAACAACTGGTTAATCCAGTTGCACAAATTAAGGCAACATCACACTTATGTATGTGCATTGACAATATTATTTAGTAACTGTTTAATTTGTAATCTGAGCACATTGTTTTATTTTTTATTCCAAAATGGGTAGATTGGGTTTTTTTTTTTTTTTTTTTTTTTTAAGGCTGGCGAGAAGATTGGTGAGATTGAAAAGCTGTGTTTGATGATTGAGGAGTGCGGTGGCCTGGACAAAATCGAAGCTTTGCAGTCTCATGAAAATGAAATGGTTTACAAGGCCTCGCTCAACCTAATTGAAAAATATTTCTCTGGAGAGGTCAGTTGAACTTTTAAAATCTTTGGTTATGCATTCTTTTTTTTTTTCTTTTTTTTTTTAAGTGAACTGTTTTACTTTGAGTGGGAGGAATCTCAAACTCCTTGAAAATTTAGTTTCAACCTTTTGCTTCTATTTTTTTTTTTTTTCCAAGAACTTTTTGTCCTAAATCCCTGATTTCTGTCTTGCAGGAGGAAGAGGATGAATGCGTCGCACCTGAAGCTACAGATGATGGTTATGCATTCCAAATCAACGAAAACCAAAGCACTTTCAACTTCTAAATATCTAACCTGTGATTTCTTTTTGTATGATTGTTCCGATCATTTCTGCACACCACTGATCTTGTTCATGTTTGTCTCTGTTTGGACCTCGTGCCCCAAGTTGTACATATGAATCTGTCAATTTTAATTGTTGCAAATAAACCAACCGAAAAGAACCAGAGTTGATTTTTTTTTTATTTATTTATTATTTTTTTTTATTTCTCTATATTCAGGTCTTGAAGTAAATAAAATATTAAAGAATGATAAGGGGGAAAGGCTGATTTTAATAGCCACGTGAGATAGAGTAGATCCCACAGCTCTGAATATCAAGTGGGTCTGATGTCAGAGTCTGGGCGGTTATAGCGGCTCCGCAGACGCCAGACACCTTACAAACCACATTTCCTCAATTCGGTCGTCCACAGCGATACAACTTTTCCCTCAAGGTCTTCTCGGAATGGCAGTAGAAACCGAAAGCTATTTGTTGTGTTCGTGTAAAATATGTTGAACTTCGGGAGGTCTCTGTAAGCGGATCTTTTGAGGGGACGTCGTGGATTTACTTTCACAGACGGTAGAAATACGAGGAGCGCGTTAAAGCGTGTATATGTATGTAGAGATGGCAGGGCTGTGCACATCCGGGCCACAGAACCGTGACTCCATTATTTTCTGTTCACTGTGAAACTGGCGTTGAGGGGAACCAAAAAGCAACTCTGTAACACATTCGACACGTTTTTTGCAGTAGTCAGCCTGGATAAGGGTCAAGGACATGTCTAATCAAGGAGTTAGAAGGAATGGACCCGTTAAGTTGCGTTTAACAGGTAAGGAATTTGCGACATTGTACAGTTTCATCTGAAACTGGCTAGCTGGCTAACAGCTATTGCTGTAAGTCATTGTGGTTTAATGCCCTTTACCGCGAACCTTCGTTTTGAAGGACTATACGAGTGTGTTTATTTGTCAGATAATATGTTTTGGGGTTGTGGTGAATGTATAGCTAAAATTGGCGTTTTGTTGCAGCGTTGCGTTCTTTAGCAGGTTGGCCAACGTCATAATGGAGCGCGAACGCAACAATTACATTTCTTTTGCTTCAATTGTTTACATTCTCTTAGTTGGGTTGTGATCATCGTTCAAATACGTGCAGCTACTGATGTGGGGCTTTAAAGATTAACGATCGGCTTCGCGAAGAATACGGCTTATTGACATGAATTCTAATGCTTGTTTTACGTAGCCCGTTGCCCCAAATGCAAAATGTAAGAAATCACGTTGCTCCAGTCACTGCAATGCTAATCTGCATTGTATTTGAAATATTTGCACCATTTACAACCGTAAACTACACTAGATACTACTAACTAGTTAGGAGGGATACTACAGGTTGGTTTATTAGATGGGAGAGTGCGACAGAACACGTATTATTATAGTATTTACCAAAGAAAAAAGTTGCACTGTTTTAAGTAACTGTTTTGATATTTATTGTTAATATTGATATTAACAAAAACTTTGCAATTCCTAATAACGCTCTACTAATTAATGCGATCGTTCAAAGCCCAAGTTGCAACTCTTTTTCAATAATAAAATGGTCAGTTGTTTACTGCTATTATTTATCCACGTGCTTTTATGCTTATTGTTCTTGAACAGCTTTTAGTTATTGTCAAAAAGTAGTAAAATAATTTCAAACATTTCTTACATATTTTATATCTGAAACAAAACAAAAAATATATAATATATTGTATAAATACCAAGTTATATAAATATTCACAATATAGGCAAACTACTACTGAAATACATTTTTCACATTGCGAAAATGAATATATTATCTGCCTACGAAGTTTAAAATAATTTAAAATGAAATGTTATTTAAATGATTTTATTCTAGCTACATTGAATGGCTGTTATATAAAAAGATGAGTAATTTATGCAAACATAAATTAAGTTGCGTTTCCTGTAAACGCTGCTGTTTCCTGTTAACCTCTCAGTTGTGTTGGCCATTGTGCTTTAAGAACCCACCAAATGGCAATGAGACCCAACATTGAAGAACCAAAAAATGTGAATCTAATCAGTCCATGGTTATCTGTCCGTCTCCATAAAAGTGTCTGTTCATGACCTCAGGGAATGCATTCCACAATGAAGTGCACTGTGCAGAGAAATCAACCTCCAAGTATGCAGCAGGATGTTGTAGTATTCATCATGACCCAGCAGTGTGGTTGTGGGAGGAAGCTGCAGTCTGAGACACTTGAAGATTTGTCTGTGGGGCTCTGGAGATGTCTGGCTTGTGCATACAGAAAGAACTCATTTTCCTCCCTGGTTGCTATTGCACCCTTAAATGAGCTATTTTCACTTCGCTGTGGGTTGGAAAGAGGATAAAACTTTTACAATGACTGACCTGCTGTCATCTCTCAGCTTCCCACCGGTTTCCAGTGCTGCGCTATATTGGAGATTAGCCTAGTTGCACTACAGTGAAACTTTAAAAAAAAATTAAGACAGAATTAAGACGTTCTCTTTGGTTAAGAACATTTAAATGCTACTCTGATATTTTTAGTAAGAAGACGACTTTACGGTGGCTGATGCATATATATTTTTAAAGTCTCTGATGCCAATTTTATTGGCCATGTAATACTATAGTTTTACCATGCCAGACATTATGCCAAACATTATGATATGCTCTGGAAAAAGTTATTTTTTATTTCTTACTTAGAGGTAAGAAATTATGATTGAAGTAACTGATCAGTGGAATACTGTTAGCACCAGTCTTTGACTGATATTTACATTTAAGATCTTAGGTCTTAACAGGGTCTTTAGCGTTTTCAAAAAGGGTAGTTTTTGTGAGTCGAAGATGCCAAGCGTAACCACAACAACACTTATGTTCAGGGCTCACAAATCTGATAGCCCGAAGTCCCAGGGCTATTGTTTTTCCAGTCGGGCTACCGTGCATGGTGTAGATAGATTTTGGTAGCCCGACTGAACAAATAATAGTTTCAGGACTTCAGGCTACCAGATTTTGCAAACCCAGCTGGTTTAAAACAAAACACATTAGTGTTCTTTTTTTACTTGCGAACATCCAACTGTGATGGCTGAAACAGAGTAAAAAAATTCCAAGTGAAATAAGGCAGGGCCTCAGAACCACACCTACCTATCATAACCATGAACCAATGCTACAAAGGTGTTTACCATCCAAAGCAGACAATTTTAACAAGATGACTTTTGTGTGTATGTGAAGTTTCAGCTCAAAATAACCCACAAATATTGTTTTATAACTCTTTGAAACTGCCCCTTTTCGGCCTTCATCCAAATTGTGCCATTTTGCTGACCGTCACTTTAAATTCAAATGAGATTATGCTCCCAGTCCTCTTTTTAAAAAGGGGTGGAGCTATAAACGCATATAGTGGCAGATTCAAAACTCTAATGGCAGAGGGCTGCTTGTCACTCAGGGCTATTTATGTTAATGAGAGAGAGATCTAATGGGTGGGGCTTTCTCCCTCTGATGACATAAACAAAGAGAAAATGTCAATCAAAGTGTTTCTGCACTGTTTTTATAAAGTGTGTTTTATGAAAGGTAATTTTTACCTTTAGAGAATGACTGTATTCACACACCGTTGCCACACAGCTGTGTTTAAACCCCTTTATAAATTTATTTTTGCATAATAGGCTCCCTTTTCCCAGTGATGGGTTGTGGCCGGAAGGGCATCCGCTGCGTAAAAAACATGCTGGATAAGTTGGCAGTTCATTCCACTGTGGCGACCCAAGATTAATAAAGGGACTAAGCCGAAATGAAAATGAATGAATGAATAGGTCCCCTTTAAGTTCAACTTGGCAAGTTTATTACAACTCCTGAAACAAACTCAAAACATTCATTCATTCATTTTCTTTTCGGCTTAGTCCCTTTATTAATCTGGGGTCGCCACAGCAGAATGAACCACCAACTTTTCCAGCATATGTTTTACGCAGCGGATGCCCTTCCAGCTGCAACCCATCACTGGGAAACATCCACACACACCCATTCACAACGAACAATTTAGCTTACCCTAAATTCACCTATAGCGCATGTCTTTGGACTTGTGGGGGAAACCGGAGCACCCGGAGAAAACCCACGCAAACAAGGGGAGAACATGCAAACTCCACACAGAAACGCCAACTGACCCAGCCGGGGCTCGAACCAGCAACCTTCTTGCTGTAAGGCGATTGTGCTACCCACTGCGACACCGTGCTGCCAGACTCAAAACAAACATCTCCAAACAAACTTTTGTTCTGTTTTTTAAAAAAGGAATGTTAGTCATTGTTTACTTAAAGTCCTGTTTAATAGCTTTGTAAGAATGGAAAAGATTGGACATTCTTTATAGATTGCTTCAATTACAAGATCTCACAATGCACAGTAAAAACAGGGAGCATTGACGCTTAAAAGTGCAAAGCATAAATCTCCCGTTGTTTTTAAATATCATTAGCAATGTTGTACAAGGTCATGTTGCCAGATATAGGCATGATTGTCCTGTTGTGTAATGACTGGTCCTTATAAGTCCTTTAATATGTATATTCTCACAATCAAGGAAACTGATTAAGACACACACAGTCAAGTACATTTTGGCTAGTTAATTTTTGTTTACCGAACCATGCTAAGGATGAAGACGATCTCATGCTTTTTGATCCCATCTCAGCCTTGTTATTGCTATTACATGAAAACATTTCTGCAGTGATCCTGTAGGTCACCTTTATTTGGTTTGAGCGGTTTCGATACAAACAGCTAAACAAACATGAATGGACGTTGTGGCAGATGACAGTGGCCATGTTTGATGTGCCTCCAGGATCAGCTCTCCGGCAAGTCTTTTCACTCACTGCGAGCAGCCAAATTAAATATTTAAGCTTGCGCTGAGTCTGATGGAATGACATAGAATTACAGGACAATTAAAGCTGTAGTGTTACATTTACTGCAGCAGAATGTTTTCAATGTCTGTTACTGATAGTATTAAGCTAATGTCATTGCTTAATAATTAATAAATGTGTGAGTATTAGTTATATTATTCACAAGACTTTAGCAGGTCTTTACAGAGAGTAGTCTTGTTGTGGTGAGTATGAATATAAATTTACACTTAAAAAAAATTTAGATCACAGGTTTAATAAAACCTACGTCTTTCATCTTAAAAACATTTTTTGGTATTAAAAAGTCTTAAATTTACTGAAGTATTGTGTTCTGGCTCTTATTTTTGAACGGATCTTCATATTTCAATGTAACTCAACCTCTAAAACTCATTGAAATTCTCCCACAGCACTTTAAAATATTTAGTTTTTTGATTCTGTGTAATTTTATTTTTCTGTACTCCAAATATAATTTGCTGTATCACTACTAGACATGAGACCAACGTTGTCATACGTTTAAGCTCAACGTATTGAGCTTAGTTAATTCATTGTCTATTTCAATATTACGTTTGACTTGACTAAACCTTCAGAAACCTTTAGAATGGCTAAAACGGCTATATACTGTAAAAAATGCTAGGTTCCACACAATTCCTTCATGTTGTGGCAACACAAATTCATTAAGTTAACTCAGTTGTTTTCACAAATTTAAGTGGATTGAACTTGTGGTTGATTCAGCTCATTTTAAATAAGTAGTTTGAACAAGCAGCAAAAATCATTCCTTGAGTGTATAAGAAACAGAAAGAACTTGTAAAAAGGATGAAGAGATGTCATATTCACAGAGCTTGAGTATCTGTGTAGAGTTCCCTGAAGTTATCCATCACTTTTCTCATGCGTTCAGTGTGACTGAATTTGCCATCACTTTTTCTGCTAGGGAAATGCCCTTCATGTCAATGAGAGAAAAGTAGTCATGCAGAGGTTTGCTGTGTGACTCACCGCATGGTTTGGCGGCATCTCGTGCTTTTCCTCAGTGATTTTCTTTATGCCTCTATTTAATCATATATATATATATATATATATATATCAGAATTACAGTTATCCGGACATAGATTTTTTAGACTTCATAAAAAAAAGTTTTTTTACTTGCTTTTTAGTTTCACGTTTATATGGCAGCTTTTTCAAAATGATGCACATTTACACATTTGTGAAATAAAAAATAAAAAAAATATGCTGTATTACCTATGCCAGGTCAGTATTTGGCACAGTTACCTTGTAAGCAAGCAGTACATATAGGGAAGTGATTAAGTGCCATCAGTGGCTATGCGCTGATGTGTATGTCAAATTTGCAGTGTGTGTATAATACGTCTCTGCCTTTGGTTTTAGTGTGAAGTAAATCCACATTTTGCTGATGAAGTGTTAGGAAATGTTTGAGCAACAACCACTCTACCACATACTCTACTGTTTATTTAGACTTGCCAACAGTTCCCTAAGAAAGGACTATGTACACGCATAATGTCATAATTTTCAAAAACCTTTGTTTTCAGACACCACAATGGCATTATTTTCGAAAACCTCCAATTCAAAACACATTTTCAGATTTAAGAGTTTTCAATCACAAAAATGCTGTTGTCGTGTAAACGAAAAGGCAAAATGCATAACAAGTTTCCAGTTTTTGGCTAAACGCCCCCCTAATAAACTTTCCTTATGGGTTGACATCATCAAGTCCTTGTATATTTCATCCCCTTCCCAATCAAGTTCTGCTCTACATTTGCTTACCATTATATCATGTTTTTTTTCTCAGAAAAACATCACACCTTTAAAGTAAAATAGGTTATGTTGACTGTAAGCATTCATTGCAGTGAACCCTTTTCACAAGACTGTTATGACGTGTTTAATGGTCATCATAATCTTAAATCCTTGAAAGTTTTTAATATTTAGATTGTTAAAAATGCATGTATGCACGCATGTACATTTATATGTATTCACATATGTATTATATCATCTTTGCATCAAATTACAAAAAACTAATTTAGTCGCTTAAGCGAGGTGTTTGTAATGCAGTGTCTATAGGGGCAGGACAGTAAATTTGACGTTGTTCTCTCTTTTGACTGACGTTATTAGTCTTACACAATTTTTTTTTCTTTTTCTGAAAGTCTTGACAACACCATCATGGAGTTTTTCATTTATTTCAGCAAATGGGATTGTGAAATTATCTGTTGTACTCTCTTATTCACTGCGTTCTACATTTACCCAACTATGACAACTTCTGCTACTGAGAAACCCGGAAATGTGAAAAGGGTCCAGCTTGAAAATACTCTTTTATTCAGACATTGACTTTTTTTGTGAGCAATGAAGAGTGAAGTGTTTATTTGTCAGCATCAGACGCAGACAGTTGTCCTTGTCTAATTGTGATGTAATAGTTAATGAAATGCAGTGGAAGTCATTTCAGCCATGTGGGTCTCCAGACGGAGCGGCTGGTAAAAACACCATGTTTAGCTGCATATGGCTGTCGACTTGGCTGCCAAATTTCCACATTGCATTCTAGCAAAGACTTTAAAGGGCAGGAGGGGGGAAAAAAACAACAAATCAAAAGCAGGCGAAAAGAAAGTGCAATAATTGCACGCCATTTGTAAACGTTTTTCTTCTCCGACTGAGAGCCTGCGAATGATTGAAATTGTTCCACCAATTAATAGACTGAGACTGGATTTCCTGTTGGTTCAGCTGCTCTGCTGGAAGGCAGAGGCCGAGGTGGTTGTGCTTACAAGCCAATGCATTTGAACTGCAAAGGCCAGATAAGCAGGACAGCTGCGACTGAAACACAGACGCAGGCTGTTTAAAAACGAATCTGACTACGCTGTGCAATAGTTCAGACCAGGTGTGAAGATGTGTGAAGCATTTAGGTGTTTTATTTTTGGTCTCAAAGCAACAATGCTGTTTGTTTGTTTTTTTCTTTCTCTCCTAAAACAAAAACCTTGATTGGCCAGATTGGACTCAGATTGGAAAATGCGATCCAGGATCAGGAACTGACTTGTAGTTTGATGCCAGCTGAGACAAGTCTGCATATGACTTCCACCACATGTCTGGCTGTAAATGAAAACATTTGGCCAGACATTCCTCATTAGCGCTCTTTAATTCTGTAGATCAAGAACAGCTTTTAAGAAATTTCTCATGGTTTTGTGGTCAGGGAGATTTTTTGGGGTAAACATTTGGATGCAAATGATGTAAACATCTGTGGAGAATTTTTTAATGAGTTTTTTTATGTTACAGGCTATATGCTTCAATTTCTTTCTCTTTTTTTTTTGCTCTCTCTTTATATAGGAGCTTTTTTCCAGGCAATTGCTTTTTATTTAAATTCTGACCAATTTTCTCACTATTCTGAGTGGGAAAAAAATCAAATGTAACTTTCTCACAGTTTTGAGAAAAAAGAGATGTATCCTTTATATTTGGAGAAATAATGCAGGAATTTCAAGTCTATACACATACAATTGTGAGAAATGAAGTCGCAATTTGGATCATTGTTTTCTGTTCTGTTTTTTGTTCTTTTTGTAGAATTTTGTTTTGCACAGTTTTTACTTGACCTTGCAATTGAAATGTAAAGAAAATGTAAATGAAATGAAATTTAATTTCTTTAAGTTAGAATTATTGAATTGTTGAATTATAGAATATTGTAATTGCAAGATTTCAGCTCTGGATTCTCAGAAATTAGTTTGTTTCACAATTCTGCTTTTTTTCCTTTGGAATTCAGGATTGTGAGATGTTAAAGCAAAATTGTTAGGAGAAAATTCCATGGTTGTTTGTCAGTATTGTGGAGGAGACCACTCCAAATTCTGAAGAAAAAATTCAGTCACTTTGTCAATAACTAGTAACCTAGTTTAGTCCCATTTTAAAGTTTATACTTGTTTGCATATTAGGAATTTCATTGATGCTGCTTCAATATTCTGCTTCTATTTGTTAATTTCTATACATGTTTTATTTGCTTCATTTTGCCTCAGTATTCCTCATTAAAGCAGTCCGAATGTTATTCTGGACTTCAGCAGGTCCAGAGGAGTAGGTGTCATGAATACGCCCAGCTTTAACACATTTTTTTTAAGGTGACATTTAGTCCAATTGGCCCTTGTTTTAACACCTGTGCTTTAAACCATGACGTCACGAAATGTCATGCCAACTAGCATAAGCACACTTAATCTAATTGTCTGTGTTTGACAGCAGACTTCTGACCTCTGCCTGATCTCCTAACATGCTGCTCACCTCAACTTAATGTCTGTTTCTAATCCGGTATTTAGACCTACAGCTGTGTTGGAGATCACATTAGCGATTTGTTAGGTCATATTGGCCTAATTTGCTTTCGCAGCCATTGTTTTTTTTTTTTTCAAATACAAATTGTATTGATTTTTATGACTTTTTTTATTTTTTAAATATAGACCTAATCTAGACATGTTTTGAGTGTTTCATTTATGTCATCAACTAAATAACTAGCCACTCAAATGCAAGCATTGCAAGATTATTTTAAGCACAAAAATGTATGCTTAACAAATTTACCAAAAAAAATCATAGGGCATAAAATATATTCATATTTTTCTAGAAAGACCTTAGTTTTACAGTTTTTCAAAACGGTTTATCTGAAAACATTATAGAAAGGATTAAAACATTAAAAAGTTGTTTTTTCTCTCTGTTGTAGTCAACCATCTTGTGCAACCCTTATTGGCCAAAATGGGTCTTTTGTACTCTTTACTTTCACTGTGTTTAGTGGATCTTTAAGAGCAGTGCTGTTTATAATAGACGACACTGATGGATTGTTAGGAAAATTAACTCAGCTAAACTACATGCTGTTTATGGGTGATTCATATGGGAAAGTACTGCTGATCAGATAGAGGCAGTTAATGGTTTACAGTTGGAAAAGCATGCCAGGCTTTGTCTCTACTGGGAATTAAATTGATAAATGGCAAAAGATTAAAGTATGCATCGTCTTCTTTTGACACAGTGTGATTATTCGTTCCCTTTTGGAAAATCCATTTCACCAAAAAATAAGAGTTTACTCACTTTTTTTTATTCTCTTAAAGAAGATATTTTGCAGAAAGCTGGAAGCTTGTAACAATTTACTACAATACTATTTGTTTTTCCTACTATTCAAATCAACAGTTAGAGGTTTTCAGCTTTCTTCAAAACACTTAATTTATGTTCAACAGCAGAGAGAAGGTTTGGAACAAGTGAAGGGTGAGTAAATGATGACATAATTTTTGTTTTTAGGTGAAATACCTCTTTAAATGAGTTGCATATCCATAATTAATCACATAGATGCCCTACAAGTAATGGATGGCATTTTTCTCCTCTTTTAGACCTCTTAAACCTCAGCAGTGCATGAACAAATTAGACGTGAACTTTGCTCTCCTCTGTAAATTCAGGGTCCATTTGCGGAGCCACACACAGCGGTGGTCTCGTTTGGGAACAGATCGTTATGTTTACCTGTAGCAGCTCCAAGTGCACCTAGGCATTCGTCCAGGCTTCCTGAGGTCTGTGTTGTTTAGTCTGAGCCCACTACCCCAGACCTTCCTCCACCAGTGCACGACGTCTGCTCCTAGTGGTTTTTCCTTTTTGTTGAAGTGTTAAAGGTCTGGGTTATATGGTCCGAATCTTTGGGTTTCCCTGCCACGTTTCAGAGTTTCGTGTATCTCCCAACCCTTCGTTGGGGTTAAAATGGTCTCATTTCTGATTTTCGTGAGATGACTATTGACATAAGTGTCTAACGTTTTGCACTTGAGAGAATTATCCAGTGTAGTTTGTTTCTTAATAATACCAGAGCAGCAGTCGTTGAATGGGATTGTTGTGGGTTGGGTTGATCTAGCATTCTATTTGACAAAATACTTCCCTGTGTGATTAGATGAAACATCACACATACCTTCGTTAATTTAGGTCATCAAGGTAATCATAAGGTAACTATACTTTCATTCAACCTGAGCGTGAACAATCAGGCAAATATTAGCCTTTGTGTACTTCTTCCAAAATTATTGGGTTGAATGAAATCTGGAGGTTTTGCTTCAGATAAAGGGTAAAATTGACCAACAACAAAGCTCGTCTGAACAATTTGTGTGGTGAATTTTTATTTAAAACAGCCAACTATGATTTTCTCATAGTAGAGGAATGCTGACCTTCTTGTCTTATAGATCATGCAAATAGTTTATGCTTTTGAAATTGTCGATCTAATCTAATAATTTGACATAGCTTTGTTACAGGACATTTTTCCATACTTCACAACTGCTTCGTTTCAGTAATGATAACTTGCTGTTCTGGTTTGTTCCAATTAAAGATCTGACTTGATTTGTGATAGTAGTTTAGCGTTTAGTGAAAGAGCTGGTTCATATGGACACAGACTGGACTCCTTGATGTATGTTATTCAGTGGAGATCTAAATTCGATATGATTTTCTTTCTGAAATGTTCATTGTTAAAAATTTGTAGGAATTTTAGTTGAGACTTCATGTTGTTAGTAGAAGCATACGAAGAAGAATAAATCAGTGTTTTAATATAATGCCAAGGCTCTTCAGCAGAAACCTTTTTTATTTTGTGATCAAAAAAGTTACAACTAAAATTCCTGAATATTACAGCATCAAAAATTGAAATGTTTTGTCAGGCCCTTGCTTTGAATGCATGAACTGCTCTCATACTGCTCTGCTGTGAGCTTTATGATCTCTTCTTCAGACTCTTCCAGCTTTCAGAGTCTATAGTGGGTTACGTGGTCATAACACTATTGAAAAGGACTTTCCAGAGATTTTCAATTAGATGAACACAATCTGCCCATTTGCTCTCAAAATGACTGTGAAAAATAAAGATTAGTTCATGTCTGCTTCATGCAAGCTTTCCTTACCAGCATAGGCTAATCCCTTGATATTCAACCATAAAGAAATGATTCACAGTCTAAGATGGCAACCACAAAGGAAATCCAGCGTAGCCACTGATGGTCCTTAAGTCTCTTGTGCTTACTTGTAGTTTTATGTGGTCTACAATTTGTGACTAAGGGGTCTCTCAGACCTGTGACTAAGAGATTGTCCATTGACATTGTGAAGGAGGAGGTGGAAAATGGATTCCAGAACTACGATCCCATCGGATAATGTCTGGTAGCACTTATGGCAGCGGTATCTCGACTGGTCATTTGGTTCCCTGTCGATAAGCCCACATTTTGATTCAGATGCGAGCCTAGCCAAACAGGATGCCAAGACGCGACCTAATGAATGAGATACCAATCCTGTGAGTGAGAAAGTAAAACTAAATCCTTCCTTGCTCACGAAAATCACGAAAGGGGGGAAACTGGAGAGTGTGGTAGCAGGAAGTGAATTCGAGATTACACCTAGCTCTCCACTAACAACAAATCAACCTCTCCACCCTTCTCTCCTTTCCTCCGCCGTCTTTCCCGTACTGTTTTAAGAAGCGAAGTAGGAAGGAGTGGCAGAGAGAAAGGAAGCCTTTTGTTTACTGACGAACAATGCTGCGAACAAGAGCGTGCGGCCCTGTAGCTGGAGACAAAACATGGCTGTAGACGGGCTGGGCAAGGCTGGGCCGGTCCGCAGATAGTGTGAGGGGAAGTAGGGTAACAGAGGGAGAGACAGGGAGGAAGGAGGCCTGCATTCCAGTGAGATGCCTCAGCCTGTTTGGAGTGACTGGATTGTACAATCAGAAAGTCGCAGATGAACTCATGGGCAGACCTTGCACACTTTCGATCTGACAGGGATTTTTGTTCCATACCAGACTCAGATTGTATCACAGAGCATTAATTACAAAAACATCATTGGGTTTTAGTGGGCCTTTTCTCTCACACCCCCACTTCCTCTCCAGTGTTACCACTAACCCGCTTTCTTTCTCAGTCTTTCCACAATTTGTTCTCATCCATCAGTCCTTTATGGGAGAGACTTCTTTCCAGTCCATGCGCTTGGCAACTTGTAATTGTCGCCATCAGGGTTTTAATTATTGTTTGCAAGAGGTGTGCAGTTGGGTGATTTAGGTAATATTTATAAGTAGGATCTCCAATTCCTTGTTGTTGGTCTCTGACTGTCTCCATACCAAACTGTACCCCAACCAACCTTTTCAGGCAGACTGGGGTACATTTCACGAATGCGCTCCCGGCAGCGCTCACATTATTCAGACGAACCAAACTCTGATTTCAAATGCGTCCAGGTGCACACCAAGCATGCAAGTGTGAAAGACTCTTAAGAGCACTTTGATGTGCCAAATGAAGGTTGTAGCAATTACATTGTTACACCAATAGGTGGTGATCAAGCAGCTACTTAAAATTGTCACTTATGTTTAAATTAAATTGTCACATTTTTGTCACTGAAGAGATTCTTTAAAAATGCTGATTCACACAGTAATGCAACGTGACATCTTTGAACAAGTTGTTGCATTTTTTAGGTTTAAAAAAATCTATATAAATTACATAATATATTTGAAAAAGTATATTGGACAAAACAAACTTTTTTTTCTCTTTAAGCAGTCCTGATTCAAGTTTTCAGTTTTGCAGCTATTCAATCAGAAGGGAAAACTGCACTCTGTGTCTCCTTTCATGTCCTTACTTAAATTGTATGAGCTTATTTTACAATATTAGCCTGAAAGAGCATGCATACACCCTCATTTTTTAGACACTCCTCTCAAAGAAATCAGGAAAGTTATTGAAAACGGATAAAACAGACATGGTTGTGTAGTTTTCATCAGACAACGAGGACATCTATTGCACTAAACCAGTCGAGCTTGTTAGTAGTCAAAGCCAAGAGGAACCCTTCTCAAAGGAAAGATATGATTTGGTGGATTGTAGTATGCCAAATTCCCAGACATTCGTGAAGAGAATTGGGATTAGCTGAGTACAATGACTATTGTGCCATAGTTGGCGTGATTGCTATGTTTTGACAGTGTACAAAAGTGTTTTTGACAGCTAATATTTGTCTTTTTGCTCAACCGACGGATCCAATCATATCCACTTCACCTCTCAGCTTTGCCTTCTTTCTTGTTTTTGTATGCGTGTTCACGGAAAGCATGACACAGGACTCTCAGCATGTCCAATTAAATATTGATGTGCCGCCCCATACGTCTGACCAACTATATTGTCATCTTCCAAAGAAAGTCACGATCCACTTCTCAGAAAATTGTCTAGTCATTCAAGAGGCGTTCGCTGCACCAGACATGAGGAGTGATAACATCTAAACTTAATGGCTATTTTGAGCTCTCGTTCTGCCAGAGGGACGACTTGCTATCTGGGTTAAAGTCAAATGGGTTGAGTACGTCCTGTTTTTCAGTTGTGTTTAAATGGTTTAGGTGGGGAGGTTCTTTTTGGACATGGTCACGTCTGGATGGTGGATTAGTTTTCATAGCGTGAGGTTTAATGTCTAGACGCATCTAAGCTAACATTTTGGCTTCTCTGTCATGTTTGGGCTTTGTAAAATTGGTATTCCCTCATACGTTTACTTTTGCCTCATTTAAAGAGCGCTTGAAAGATGATAAAACATCAAAAAACAGGCAGTCCTTTCACCACTTACAGAGTCCGCATGTGATTCAGGGAACAAGAATGCACAAACGTGACACAGAAAAAGAAAAGCAGAATGGAAGAAAAGGGCCACGTGTCATAGGAATGATAATGTATGCATCCTGTAGAGCTGGAAGCTCGTCTTCTGTGGGAACCAAGCCCTTTAGAAAGTCGTTACTTTTCCAGAAGTCCTTTGAGAGTTGGTGGAAGAGAAGCTATTTTAACACGGCTTCTCTGTGTTGATTCATATTCACTTGTTTTCCTCTCCATTGAGCTCTACGGATCACTTCTTAGTGCTGTCTTTATCTTCCAGCCATTCTTGATGCGAGGAAGGTGTTTGTGACAGATGCCTGTTGAAGCCGCTTTGTCCGGCTCTTCCAGACACCTTGATAAGGGCAGAGCAGCGGCTGCTGGTACTAACCATGTCACCTTTATTTCCCTCTATCAGGCTGCTGTCTGTCACACTCAGGCTACTGTTCTTTACTTCTTCGGCCTAAATTAGCTACTATCTTTCCCGTTGGAGCCATACATTTTGAGGATTGAGGAGAACAAACAGCTGTCTGACTCCTGCCAAATGGAAAATGCATCTGAAAATGGCTATTTTTTGTTGTCTTATTCATTGAGTCAGTTACATCGAGTACCCTAATCTTCTATCTAAGAACTGTGGGAAACCAAGGACTAAAACTTTTATTATTATCATCGTGTGCTTGCATTTCTCACTGTATTATGATTCATTTCTATTGAATCTATTAGTTGTTAGATTTTAATTATCTTTTTTGGCAAACTGATATCATATTAAAAGTAATAAGAAACCTTAAAAAGTAATGATAAAAATGTTTAATTAGCTATAATGTTAATATAACAACGTGGTAAAGTCTGTTTTGTACCTGAAGAATCTGCTAACAACCACCTTAAAAACGAAGGTGGTAAAGGGAAACACAACACGATGAGTAAGCTGTAGACAATAGTCGGTGTCATACAAAAATATAAATATACACAAATACATAACACCATTATGGTAACACTGGTTTTCACTCTACCACAATTTTAGTATTCGATTCCAGAACTAGTGAAAATACATGGTTCTCAGTTAATAATAAACAATATTTAAATAGTTTAAAAAGTAATTTTCAAGTTGATTTAAACTTTCGCTGTATGAATAAAGAAAAAATCTGCCACACATATAAATACAAATTGTTCCGATTAAGAGAGAACACATAAATCACATTAAAGTTATCAAAGTGCATTATCACAACAGGATTATAATAATAAAATAAACTATATCAAAAATGATCTTTCTGAAAAAATGTAACAGTGCTGTAGTGACATACTGTAGTTATACATTTGAGAAGTTAAAATGCAGAGGTAAAAGTACTTTTCTTTTAGATAATTTTGATATTTACACACACACACACACACACACACACACACACACACACACACACACACACACACGCACACAT
>CAIGQW010055694.1:11227293-11239232 GCA_903798125.1 Danio choprae | reverse complement strand
ATATAGTGTATCAGGTGAATTCTAGTTTTCTATATATATATATATATATTGAAATATTGAAAACTAGAATTCACCTGATTGGTTCAGAAACAGCTGCGGTCAATCATAGCACGTGATCCTCTCGAAATTAGTTTGTTAAACTTCACTTAGATCAGATGCCTTTTACAATGCTGTAATGCATATTTTGAAAGGTCTGTCACAAACACGTTGTTAATCCAGGTTATGAACCTTAAGAGTTGACTCTTTATTCATAAGTGTTTCTTGTCCTCTAGACGTTCTCACAGTAGTCAAAGGAAGAATAAAGATGTCTTTGGATTTGTGCGTGTGGTATCATGTGGGTAATTTTAAACTGAATTTTCTTTTGTTATCTGACAGCTCGGGCCAGTTTGAAGTCAGAGGAACTTGTTTTTTAACTCTGAGTTATTAAGCTGAATGTAGGCCAGCGGTGGGATGTGGATCAGAGGGCTTTTTTTGCTTTGCATCTCTAATACATTGTGGGCTTGATCTGGGAGTGCTGAGCGCCCTAAGAGCCGTGCATTGGATTTAAACATTTTCTCTGTGGTTTAAACATGCAAGATCCTAAAAATACAGAACTCTGAAATTAAAAACATATCCACACATCATCTGATCGTCAGGCATTACAAAACCTAAATTCCTTTTGAGAAAATACAGAAGAAAATTATTTGTTTGGCCTTTTCTTTTTGTAATTTTATTTGTTAATCAAAACTGCATGAATATATACATTTTAATTAGAAAATGCATATATTTTAACATTTTTTTTTAATTAAATAATTTATTTGAACAATGCATAAATAAAAAAACATTGAAAAATACATAAGTAAAGTCAAATAAAATTTAATTAAATAAAGAACAGAACAAACAGGTCACCATAAACGTCACATACAGCATTTACATCATTCTGACACAACTATGTTGGTTTATGATAGTTGTACAATTGCATTCTTTATAGGGCTTTAAATCCCATTGGTCCCCTCTCCTTAAGAAATAAATGTGGGAATGAAGTATAATCAATAGGATCAGCAGCAAAAATAAATAAAATGAAAGGGGGTGTATGGTACAGCAGATACAGTGCATCTGGAAAGTATTCATAAGCGCTTCACTTTTTCCCACATTTTTTTTATGTTACAGCCTTATTTCAAAATGGATTAAATTCATTTATTTTCCACAAAGTTCTACACACAATATCTCATAATGACAATGTGAAAAAATATGTTGCAAATGTATAAAAAAAAAACATGAAAACATGAAAAATTACATGTACATAAGTATTCACAGCCTTTGCCGTGAAGCTCTAAATTGAACTCAGGTACATTCTGTTTCCACTGATCATTGATCGTTGAGATGTTTCAGCAGCTTAATTGGATCTCACCTGTGGTAAATTCAGTTGATTGGACATGATTTGAAAAGGCATACACCTGTTTATATAAGGTCCCAGGGTTGACAGTGCATGTCAAAGCAAAAACCAAGCATGAAGACAAAGAAATTGTCTGTAGACCTCTGAGACAGAATTGTCTTGAGGCACAAGGCTGGGGAAGGTTACAGAAAAATTTCTGCTGCTCTGAAAGTTTCAATGAGCACAGTGGCCTCCATCATCCGTAAGTGGAAGATGTTTGGAACCTCCAGAAACTGGAAGATTAGTCAGGATAGAGGGAAAGATGAATGCAGCAATGTACAGAGACATCCTGAATGAAAACCTGCTTCAGAGTGCTCTTGACCTCAGACTGGGGCGACAGTTCATCTTCCAGCAGGACAATGACCCAAAGCACACTGCCAAAATATCAATGGAGTGGCTTCACAACAACTCGGTAAATGTTCTTGAGTGGCCCAGCCAGAGCCCAGACCTAAATCCTATTGAACATCTCTGGAGAGATCTGAAAATGGCTGTAGATTGTCGCTTCCCATCCAACCTGATAGAGCTTGAGAGGTACTGGTGTGCCAAGCTTGTGGCATCATATTCAAAAAGACTTGAGGCTGTAATTGCTGCCAAAGGTGCATCAACAAAGTATTGAGCAAAGGCTGTGAATACTTATATACATGTGATTATTCAGATTTTTTATTTTTAATAAATTAATAAACCCAAAATGCTCAGTAAATACCTCACTTATTGTGCATGGGGAAACTAGAAACATACTCGTTGTAAAACACTCCATAGTTACTCATACACTATATATCCCTGTATGCAATAACCATTTTGACCAATTCTTAATTAATTCATCCATATTGTGTCTAAAAGAAAAGGTCACTTTCTTCATATCAAATATATCTTTTACAGTCACTATCCACTTTTCTTTGGCATGTGGATTCCCAATAACACTTTGAGAAAGGTATTTGCAGAAAATGCATGTTGAAGTAAGATAAGTGTATTCATATCACTTTACAGTAATGTTCCGTTTATTAACCGAAGTTAATTACATTAGTTAACATGCAGTACAAAAATACCTCTGAAACAAACTTAATGTTAATTTCATAATTAATAAATACAACTTTTGATTTGAATCGTGCATTGATAAATATTATTTATAGGCAGCATTAACTAACAAATTTTAAGAGATGAACAAATACTCTAACACATATATATATATATATATATATATATATATATATATATATATATATATATATAATACAAATCTAACTTAAAGGAACTGTTAGTATCTTGGACAAGTTTACTTATAAATAGACTTTTACTTAAAGATTTTTGCTGAAATACATTATAAAGTTGATTTTGAAACAAGGCTGTTTTTCAAAACACAAATAGCTGTTTTTATTTCTACCGTGATTGATGTTTACATTCAGAACATCCTAATGATGATGTTTTTCCCTCTCTTTTGTCTCTGCAGTTCTGTGCGCAAAGAATCTGGTGAAGAAAGACTTCTTCCGTAAGTATCAGAGCTTCATAAATACTGAAAGTGAGTGGACTGCGCTCTATTCCTGTCGTGCTATCTAAGAGCAGTGTTTTAGCAGAAGCTCATCTGTTAAAACTGCGCGGAGAGAGATAAGTGCTCTTCCCCCCACGAGACGGCAGAAATGTGGGTCAGTTCGGGGAGACAAAAGCAAAACCGCTGGTTGACGTGTATATTTGCCACGGTTGCTCTCTCTCTACCCCGACAAACACAAACAACCAAGCCCACGTCTGAAACGCTAATCTGATAGTAAATACAGAAAAAGAATAGTAACAGAAATCTGATGTTGACTGATGGATGAGGTTTGGCAGATGTGTAGTTCAGTTAAGACTATAATGCCTCTTCTCTCTTTATAAAGCTTCATGCACATCTTTTTCTACTTTTAAGAATTCATCCATTCATGCAGATCAGATTTCTAGTAGTCCAGATGTAGACAAATTAACAATGTGTATAGAGTATTTTGGGGAAAGTATTTGTTAGGGATAGGGATATACTTTAATTATTATTCTGTAATGGCTGATAATTGAAAAATGGTCAATATTAAAATTGTCTCAATAAAAAGGAACTTTTTTTTGTTTGTTTTTGATGCACATAGTTCATTTTGACATGTAATTTACATGAAAAATCTGATAAATCCAACAGCATCAGTACAATTGTAGATCTGTAATACATTCATTCATTTTCCTTCGGCTTAGTCAATTTATTCATCAGGGGTTGCCACAGTGGAATGAACCGCCAACTGATCCAGCATATGTTTTACACAGCGGATGCCCTTCCAGCTGCAACCCAGTACTGGCAAACATCCATTCACACACATACACTACGGCCAAGTTAGTTTATTTAATTCACCTATAGCGCATGTTTTTGGACTGTGGGGAAAACCAGAGCACCTGGAGGAAACCCACACGAACACAGGGAGAACATGCAAACTCCACACAGAAATGATTTTATGAAAATTGTACAAAATGGATTTTATGAACATAGAATGCATATTAAATGCAAGTAATGTGCCTACTTTAATGTTTCGGATAAGTTTTTGTAAAAATTAATTGTCCAGAAATGGGTGAAATAATCTGCTTGAAAGATATATTTATGTAAAAAAAATTAGAACATAGAGAACAACATACATCCTGACCTGTACTTAGTAAAATATGGTAAGCTACACTTTTCAGTGTGATCCATAAAAGATGTTTATGTCATCAAATGATTCTTGATCTAAAGATTCATGACGGGTCATGGTAAAAATGCATGATAAACATACATTTTTGCATAGCGCATTTCTTGATAGCCACCATTCCTAGTATTACTTCATTCTGCTGCCACATTTACAGGCTTTACAGGTATTAGTCTCAATAGATGGTGTGTATGTGTGTGTTTTTTCAGGGCTGCCAGACCCTTTCGCGAAGGTGGTGGTGGATGGTTCAGGGCAGTGTCATTCAACAGACACAGTGAGAAATACTCTGGATCCCAAATGGAACCAACACTATGACCTGTAAGTCTGCATTTCAAGGTTCTCTTATTTACACTCAAGGTCACGCATTGATTTCCTATACATATAATGGCAGCTCAGTTAATAAAGGGTTGAAATTTAAACCTGAGACGGTAATGTTTAGAATCCAAAAGCTGGCAGCTTGGAAGCAGATTTCATTTGGCAGCTCATGGTCATCTGTCCAGTTGTTCGGGTCTTAGCGATTTGGCTTTCAGTGCTGTAGTTCTTTCCTGTCTGAGCTTAAGAGTGTCAGACTGTGTCATTTAGGCGCCTCGTGTGGTTTTATTTCAGCCGTTTTTCTGTGTGAGTCAGCACTGAGACATTTTTTCAGTTTTTAACATCACATATAAGTGCACTTATGGATCTAAATAAAATAAAGAGACTTATTTTTAAAAATCAAGCTGACTATTCTACTGTTATTTAGAGTATTTATATATACATGCAAAATTCTGGCATTATTTTCAAACCATCAAGCCAAAATTATTTTCTTCTTCTTCTTCTTCTCCTTCTTTTCCTTCTCCTTCTTCTTCATCTTCTTCTGAATAAAAAAGGAGGATAGATTGGAATTGTTCAATTTACTGTTATTCCATACAATTTATTTATTTACTTATTTTTATTTATTTTTATCTTTTCCAAGCAGCAGAAAAAAACAAGTATTTCATATAATAAACTAAAATGATAATTGTATCTTGTTGCTTGAATCTTGTTGCTTAAAATAAAATAACTGTTAACTTAAAAGGTGTATATTATTTAAAATATATAAAAATATTAACTTAATTTCAAAAGCTTTCCTAAGAAGTATTTTTCATTTTGTTTAACTCACTTTATTAAATAACTACAACTAAAATGAATATAAAGTGTATATACATATTAAAAATTGTAATGATAATAATATATAAACAAAACCAACAACAACAAAAAAAGAATTATTAAGTAATATTACCACAAATATATATATTTGTAGATTTATGTATGTCATGGTGGGAAACATCACAAACAAACCCAGACAAACTTCACTTAAACCAGTGTTTTGTTTTGTTTTGTCTAACAAAAGAAAGAAAATGAAGAATGACATGAGGGTGTGTAATAACTGAAAACGTAACAATTTTAAGGTTAATAAAGCCATTAAGATGTTCTTTCAAGTAATTTGAGGTTTTATTCTTGAAACAGTGGTGTACGATTTCTTTCAATCTCTTGATCAATGTAGCCCATCAGTAAAGCTCCCAGCATCCTTCAGGCTTTGAGGATTTAGGTCACCTCCTCTGGAGTCGACAGCTCTATCTGTGGAGATCACAGAACAGATTTCCATGGCTGAAAATCCCATATCCATTAGTTATACCAAACAGCTCTGCCTATATTTACAATAAAAAAGCTGTTTCACACACTCCAAAAATAAATCACTGGTGTAACCTAATATAATTATGACACATATTTCAAAGGTAAGCCAAGAGCAAAGTCCATTTTGAAACCAGTAAGTTAAAATAAAATAAATTATCTTGTGAATTTAACTTGAGCAGATTTTTTAGAAACTTTTAACATGTTTTAATGAAAACAAAACATACGAAATTATATTTAAAAAAACAAAAATAAAAATTACAAGTATATAAATAAAAAAAAAAGCATGCATTAGGGCTGCACGATTTTTTATTATATATTGCGATATGACTGCAATTTCACCAGAAGACTCCGATATCTCTATTTGGAAAGAATTCCTAATTTTATATTGATTGGTATGATTCTGTAGGGGGGTGAATTATGCATAAAATATAAAAAACAATCTATGTCCATAGATAAATACAATAGAGAAAAATAGAAATGAAATAAACAGTGTTTTATGGAGTCAGGTACAGTAACTGAATAATCACATGTTAAATAATACTGCGTAGTCTTTGATTAAATAGTACAATAAAAATAATCATTATTAATGTTGCAAATTGTAAAAAAAATTATGCTTGAATGCTTTTAAAATTATCATGACTTAAAAAGACATATAAATAATAAAATAAATAATATTGTCCAGACTCATTCATTTATTTTGTTTTCGGCTTAGTCCCTTTATTAATCTGGGGTCGACACAGCGGAATGAACCGACAACTTATCCAGCATATGTTTTACGCAGCAGATGCCCTTCCAGACGCAACCCATCACTGGGAAACATCCATACACACTCATTCACACACAAACACTACGAACAATTTTAGCTCACCCAATTCACCTATAGCGCATGTCTTTGGACTTGTGGGGGAAACCGGAGCACCCGGATGAAACCCACGCAAACACAAGGAGAACATGCAAACTCCACACAGAAATGCCAACTGACCCAGCCAAGGCTCGAACCAGCGACCTTCTTGCTGTGAGGTGATTGTGCTACTCACTGCGCCACCTTGTCGCTTTATCCAGACTCAACATTGCATATGCTGCGATGTAACTATTGCTAATGATCACATTGCGATATCGATCCTGAAACGATATATTGTGCAGCCCTAATAGGCATACAATATAAAGGTATCAAAACAATGGTAAATGAATAACAGATCATACAAGATAACTTAAACAGAGTTTTATTCTTGTTGAACCAATCAATCTTAATCATCTAATTTGAACTACCAGAATGTTCTGTTAATTGTCGCAGTTCAACTAACTTAACTACTTTTTTAAATGAATATTGTTTTTATGTAACACATGGACCATGGAGACAAAAAGAGACTGATCTCACTGCTCATTAAGTTATATTGATAAGCCATATTCAAAGGCAGGGGGAAAAATAGCCTCTGTAATTCTAGTATTAAACACATTAGATTACACCTACTGTCAACATTTAATGATGTCCTGTGGAAAGCATGCTGGGGAATTACTTATCCACTACTTGGTGATATCAACAAAAATGATTAATGTAGCCCCAACACAAACCTTTTCTTTTTAATTTATGTGGATTGAACATGATGCAAATAAATGTGAAAAAGCTACAGTTTTCAATAATTGTGTTGTTTCAGCTTCTTCAGCTCATGTAATTTGTTAGTGCAGTACAAAATAAAAATAGAAACCTTTCGTCTACGCTGGCCTGTCGCTTTTCCCCACAGACCAAAAGCAAAACATGAGAGTGTATGAGAGCGAGAAACAAGGAAAATCTGCAACAAAGTATATTATTTTCAATACTTGTCCTGTTCTCATAAGAGGCGGACAGCCCGCAGCTAAAGGAAGCACCCGTCTCCGTTTGTTTGGTTGCCAGGGTAAGTGAGACTAACCCTCACCCCCAGGACGGCTGTGGAGTTAGCCAAGCATGTCACGTCTGTCAGCGGAAAATAGGCCGCCATTTTCACAGTCCTCCCCGCAACCCGGAGCACTGGGCGGAGGAGAGAAAACCAAGGAGATCTTGCTTAAATCCTACATCAGAAAGTTGAAGTACTTAAAGTATGCTGGTGCTTCTGTTCACCATAAGGGTTACTTTTGAACTCAGTGTTAGTGTTAGTAGATGTATGATTCGGATAATACATTTCACAAGAGTTGAGTTGTCTTTTTGTTGGCAGGGAGAAATGTTTGATATGTAGCCATTGTTGAAAGGTTATCAGTTTATCTTATCTTCTTATTCTATCAGGAATATTCTTGCTGAATATTCATGACTAGCTGAATGTCAAAATAAATAAATGATGAAAGATTGAGGGGCCTCACGGTGGCGCAGTGGGTAGCCCGTTCGCCTCACAGCAAGAAGGTCGCTGGTTCGAGCCTCGGCTGGGTCAGTTGGCGTTTCTGTGTGGAGTTTGCATGTTCTCCCCGTGTTGGCATGGGTTTCCTCCGGGTGCTCCGGTTTCCCCCACAAGTCCAAAGACATGCGGTATAGGTGAATTGGGTAAGCTAAATTGTCTGTAGTGTATGTGTGTGAATGAGAGTGTGTGGATGTTCCCAGTGATGGCTTACAGCTGGAAGGGCATCCGCTGTGTAAAACATATGCTGGATAAGTTGGCGGTTCATTCCGCTGTGGTGACCCCAGATCAATAAAGGAACTAAGCCGAAATGAAAATGAATGAATGAATGAATGAATGAAAGATTGACACGCTGAAAGCCTTTAAAGGCTGCATGTTTATCAGCTGTAAAAAAAAAAAAAAGATAATTATTTTCCCATAGTTTTTGATTCATGGGTGTTTACCAGTTATTCACACTTTTGAATTGCGTTATGAGAGTTTCATCTTTTGTTCAGTACGATTTGATGCTGAAAAGGTCATCAGTGTGACTTTAATATATAAAATTACATAAACTACAAAAATGTCAAGAAATCTCCCTTTGTTGCACTATGACTAGATTTTTAACATCAAACATTGTTGGAACAGAGGTCATCAGTTCAGACTCCATAAATGCAGTTTTAGAATCTATTTATACAGAAAACATGAATTATGAGATATGGGCAACTGTTAATTAACATATTGTATTTTATTCTAACGTGAATGATTAAAAATTAGAAAATCAAACTGTAAACCGTATCAACCGAGATTGACATTTACATTTATGCTCTAGCAGTATTTTTATCCAAAGCAACTTACAGTGGAGGAGCATAAGCAGTAAGATTAAAACATTAACCTAGATTTAAAAATGACTGATATACAATGAAAGCAAAAGATCCTCTAGGTATAGGTTAAAACATTGCGTTTGAGATGTAATGCGTTGCGTTTCTGTGAAAATTGATTGAAGTAGTGCAGCTCTAAACTGCAAGCAGGTCTGATCTTGCTTAGTTGTTTAGGTTTTTAGAAAATCAAGACCAACCAAAAATAAAAAAAATAAGTAACAATTAATGTATGTGCTGAAATGTCCTGTGCTGAAGTTACCTGACATAGTCTTGAAACTTGAATACACAAACGTATTTTTATTTCACATGTATATGTCAAATACAAGATGTCCAATTTGAGGGTCAGCTCAAATTGAATTTACAAAAATGATACAATTTTGGTTTGCTCTAATTACACTGAATTTTCAGCAATTCATAAATACAAACAAATCATTTATTTAAATGTGGTACTTTTTATTATAAAATAAAAGGTTGTGGATATTTCCTGGGAAAGCTCAGGAACAATCAGTCAAGTCTGATGACAGTTTATCAGACGAACTTAAAATACAAAAACCATAATTATCTGTTGTTAAGTGTTGACAGCACAGGTTTCGAGTTTATTGTCTCGACTTCTGTTTAGTTCTGTCACTTTGTGGTCTGGTTGGGTAACTTGTTGCTACAAGATCATGTCTGGTGCGTGTAACTATTGTTGTGAAGACTCTCCTACATAGCATGAATAAGGGCTGTTTAGACGTCAGTGCTTGTGTTTGGCTCTGTTAAATTATTTCCGATCAGACCGAAAAGAACTGAATGTTTGGGTTTGTATGGGCTGATTCTCCTCAGAACATCCACAATCATTGACGTTCTGTCTTCTTGCTGCTTTCATCCTACCTCTAATGTTTCCCTTTCTCTCTCTCTCTTTACTCCTCCACATCTTCGATTGGTTTTCAGTCCAAACATAATCTTTTGCCCAGGGATTCTGTCCCATTGGCAGGCTCACAGAACGTTCAGACATTGCTTGGACGTTCTTTGACAGCCTCGCTCCTTTTGATGTCCAGCTCTGGAGGTGTTTCTGTTCCCTGACTTTAAGGGAATCATTTGTTTTGTCTAACACCATGCCAAATCCTTCAGACAAACCAGCTGAGTTTTATGTAGGACTTGATGAAATGCATACGCTGCTAACAAAATCAGTGAACTGCATGAGATTTATTGATGCTCTTGAACTTCATTTAGGCTGTTATAACCCTTCAGTCCTGTTATAAAAGAACCAAACATGGGCCTCTATAAGTTGACCGAGAGTGACTTAAAGAACTTGAGTTCACTTAGTTTGCACTTACTCTTCTTCTTTTTTATTCCCCCTATTATACTTTCATCTTCACCAGAGTAGACTTAGTCTTTGTTGCCGTCATCGTCTGTCATTATATTCCCTTTTCCCTTTTATTTGTTCATTCACTTTTCTTTTTTTCTCTTCTAGCTCAGTTTATGTCCTTGTGTTTTTTCTGCTTTATCTTCTTTATCTCCCTATTTCTTTTCTTTATTGTCATCTACCTCCTCTTCATCTTTGTCAGACTCCTCTTTCTCATCTTCATCATTTACTTCATAAATAGACTTTATTTTCACCTACTTTCACTTCTTATCTCATCTACTTCATCCTCTTCCTTTTTGACGCACCTTTCTCTGGATTTTCACTATTTAGCTTTTTTGGGTGCTTTTTTCAGCTGGTATTATGGTGTTATTAACACTTTAACTTAAAGGGTTAGTTCACATGGCAAAAATTTTAATTGTTATTAATTACTCACCCGCATGTCATTCCAAACACCTGAGGCATTTATTCATCTTCAGAACACAAAGGAAGATATTTTGGATGAAATCTGAGAGCTCCCTCATCCTCCATAGACAACAATGGTCCTGACTTGTTCAAAGTCCAGAAAAATGCCTAAAAACAGACCATATGCCTTCAGTGGTTCAATCAGGATATCGTCAAGCTACGAGAATAATGCGCACATAAAACAAAGATAACTAATTTATTCTATTATTTTTTTTCTTCGTATCACGTTTGGTCATGCTGCTGACGTATACCCTGGATGTGCCTGTGCATTTTCAAACAGTGTATACATCAGTGCTCATAAATGTGAGCCCTATACGGACACTGAGGATTAGAAACTGTTGAATAAAGTCATTATTTTTGTGCACATAAAAGTATTATTGTAGCTTTTATAATATTCTTTTATAAAACTGCTGAAGGCATATGGTTAGATTTGAGGATGTTTTTTGGTACGTTTCTGGATTTCGAACAATTCTGATACCTTGTTGTCTATGGAGGATGGGGGAGCTCTCAGATTTAATCCCAAATATGTTTGAATATGTACTCTGAATACAAAAGAAGGTCTTTGGGTTTAGAACAACATATGGATGAGTTTTTATTAGCAAAGTTTTAATTTTTAAAACGCATCACAATTGTTTACCAAGACTCAGCAATTATGCGTGTGTGCTGTTTAAATAGTCCTGTAATCAGTCCATGAGCAGCTTCAGCTGTGAGTGTTTGCAATCAGACAGGATCAGGAACCGGTTTGTGTGAGCGGTGCATAACTGGAACTTGTAGTCCATATATCGGCGGATTTGTAGTCCTTAGCAATCTGCATGTTTACCAGCGATCTGCAGCCGATCTGCAGCCGCTAAAGTTTCATGCAGATATTAACATAATTACAGTACTAATTATTTTTTGTCACCGTAACAAATTACTTTTTTTTGGTGCAAGGTTGGTGTCATTCTTTACCTTATTTCTGACTTCAATGTCAAATTATTAATTGTAATTTTGCTTTACTACTGTATTCTCTTCCCTTTTTCTTTTGTAGTCTTTAGTCCTCTTCCTGTCATTTTAATCTGCTTCTTTCTCTGTCATCTTTTTTGCTGTTTTGCATTTTTCATCATCTTCCTTGTCATCTTCTTCTTTCTAGTCTTAATTTTTCTTCAGTTATTTGTTGTGCTT
>CAIGQW010055694.1:11215956-11226893 GCA_903798125.1 Danio choprae | reverse complement strand
TGTGTGTGTGTGTGTGTGTGTGTGTGTGTGTGTGTGTGTGTGTGAGCACGCGCTACTGGTTCAGACAGATTTCAAGTGTACTTGTGTGCATAATTGGCTCAGAGAGATTATAAGCATGTGCTACAATGGCTGTGTGTGTTAAGTGAGCTACCTTTAAATAAAGCGCACTACATCAGTATTTTCAACACCATAATAAATCTTACTTTGGTTTGACACTCTCTTTCTCAGTTTGATGCTGATCTGTGATTTTGGAGTCTTACATGTATCTGTCTGGTACACAATAACCAATGTTTTTGGCTGGTGAACTAAGTTGGTATGTTTTGGGGTACGAGGGCCCCTGTCACTGTCTGCCTGGCTGCGTTCCAACCCCTATGCTTGTGTTTTAGACCATTTTAAATGCAGGCTTTCCCTAGAAACCCTCCAGCGTGACCACTGTCCTGGATAAGCACAGGAAACCCACAGCCGCTCCCACAGCTGGAAGTGATTCGGTTTACTGTTTCCTTTTGCGCCCCTCTGTTCGTTCTGTCTTTTCTCATTCTCTTCGTATTTTTGTCTTCTCTTCAGTCCGACACTAACTAGGATCTTTAATAAAAAGCTAGATTTGTCTTGAACAATTCAAATTAATTCACAAAAATTACATCTCATTCTTGCTTGATCCGTTCATCCAGTCATTCATTCAGTCTGTGCATCCGTCAATTCACCCATCCATGTCTGTCCATCTGTCTATTCATCTGTCTATCCAATCATCCATATTTTCTTATGTTCAGTTGTCTATTCATGTGTAGTGTTTTTTTTTTCCCTCTGTCTTTCCATCATTCATCCATCTATCTCTCTAACCATCCATCTATCTTTGACTGTCCATCCATCCATCCATCTATCCATCCATCCATCTATCCATCTTTCCCTATCCATCTGTCTTTTAATACCATTTTTGTCCATCTGTCCATCCACTTATTTGTCTGTCTGTATTTTCATCCATCCGTCCAAAGAATTTAGGGTTTCAATCAAGTTCCTTCATGTTGTCCCAACACAAATTAAGTTAACTTAATCATTTTTACAAATTAGAGTGGCGCAGTGGGTAGCACTTTTGCCTCCCAGCAAGAAGGTCGCTGGTTCGAGCCTCGGCTGGGTTAGTTGGCATTTCTGTGTGAAGACATGTTCTCCCCATGTTCGCGTGGGTTTCCTCTCGGTGTTTCGGTGTCCCCCACAAGTCCAAACACATGCGCTATAGGTGAATTGGTTTAGCTAAATTGTCCGTAGTGTATGTGTGTGAATGAGTGTATGGGTATTTCCCCGTGATGGGTTGCAGCTGGAAAACTCATATTAAATAAGTAGTTTGAACAGGCAGCAAAAGGATTTTTTAAGTGCATCATTTTATTTCTATCTATGTGTCTGTCTCCATCTATATGTCCAACCAGTCTGTCTGTTCATCTGTCCATTCATCCCTCTATGTCTCCATGCCTCTGTCAGTCTATCCATTTAAGTTTATTCTTCTGCTTATTCATCCATCTGTGTTGATCAGTCCATTCATTTATCTATCTGTTTGTTTATAATAGATAAATACAGTGCTCAGCCTATACGAGTACACCTCATTTTGAAAATGACAATTTTTGTCCATTTCTCATTGAATATGGGTAATACATATTGGTGCATTTGAACAAAACAGATTTATATATGCTCATATATGCTGAGCACTGTATATGAGCAGTAATTGTGAAGTATTTGTGCAATAATTATATGTTCAAGTCCATTTATTTTTATTCATGAAAATGCAGCAGTGATGCTCCATCAATATCTGGCTGATGAACATTAACAACCATATAAATATTAGTCAATAGAATTCATATATTTTTTATATCTGTTTACCTAATTATTTTAATATAAATGATGTCTACTGTACCTTGGAATATTTCCTGCCTGTTTTCAGCTCCTAAGATTCACATTACCCACAGTTAATGATTCCTATTCAGTCCTGTAATGGTGGTCATCATTCTCTGCAGGTGTTTGACCGTCTGAAGGGGTTTAAATGTGTGTCAAGTGTGTTGGGATGGGTGGACGCTCCTCCAGCCCTGTTTAGTCTAGCTGTGCATCCTGATCTGACTGTGTGTGTGTGTGTGTGTGTGTGTGTGTGTGTGTGTGTGTGTGTGTGTGTATGAGAGTGAGAACAGATAGTGGCCTCTCTAATGTCTGCAGGGTACTTGTTATTCCTGTCTCTCTCTTTCCGGCAATGACAGAGAGCCCCAGCGTGTTTCTGGAAGCGCCTCACTCCTATCGGCACATCTACAGTCTGAGAGGAATAAAGCAGCCTCTGTGTGTGTTTACACGCACACACACACACACACTGATACAGAGCGCTGCAGTGTATGTGACCTCACAGATGGAAAGTGGAGCATTTTAAGCTGTTTTTTTTAAGTCTCAGATAGCTCGCAGAGTGAGAAGGTCAGAGGTTATGACTCAAACGACATGCAAGGTCTTCAGTTTCTCATGTGCTGCTGCTCATTTTTCCCTTGGGTTTTTGTTGTTGTTGTTTTTTTACAGATCAGCGTTTGGACCTGAACAAGTTAGGGCCCAATGACAGCGATACCGTGAGGGGACAGATAGTAGGTGAGTCACAAATAATTTGCCTGTTTGAGTGAATGATCTTTCAGGAGATTACAGAGCTTCTCTTTTTGCCATTTATCTGTTGAATAATGCTATTTATTAAACCGTTTAATAAAAAGTAATCCTTAAAATTTGAGTACATACTTTTTACTCCTTATACTGATGAGACACAGGGCAACCTTTTGGGGCAATGTTGCCAGGCAACTGTGGGAAATGATACCATAAATGGGCAACCAGGTGAGACACGGCAAAAAATTAGGGCAATGGGTTACAGATACAATATTGATGTCCAATTTTTATAGGAAAAAATCCAAGCAACATCGCTCTGCAACATTGCTAAAAAAAAAAAAAAGTTGCCCTGTGTATCATTAGCATTTGAACTCACAAACTTCTTTCATATTATGTTGGTCAGATTGGGTTTTAGAAATTAGCGATGGGAAAAAAAAATTCTATTGCAATTCAGTGGTTTTCAATTGAAACGTATACACCCAATCTTACATCACCATAAGCGGGATGCATGTAAACTGATCATGTGACATTTTGAATTTGAATGAAAACACTGTATTCTTTAATTTAAAATTCCAATTTCTTTCCCAAAGCCAGCAACAACATTTCCAGAAATAAGAACCAAATTCACAAATTCTAAATATTGTGTGGGATTAAACAGGTTAATGATGGTAAAACTCATTTACACTCAGAGTCCTATAAACGTCTCTCGGGTGGGAGAAGCAAAGGAAAAATGCACTCTTTCTACTTGATTTATCTGTTCCTCTTTGATATTCCTCAGTGATTTTCTTTCATGCTGTCGAAGAGCCACATTGTTCCTTCTCCAGTAAAGAGTTTTGTGGCGTGGTGATGTATTTGCGTCCCACGGCCACACCACAGGTTTTATAGACAGTCATTCATCAGCACATGAATGCTTTCCCATGGCTGAGAGTTTGAACCCGCTGATATTCCTGTATGTCATTGTGTCAGGTTTTGCATCACAAGCTGTATGTGTTATTATGATGAGTCACAGTTGCCAGTTGGCCAGTTTTCATGAGTATAAAAAAAAAGTAGTTATTAGCCTGAACCCCAAGGCAATCCTTACTACTTATGTTGCTTGTACTAAACACTTTGAACTAACCTATTTTCTTTTACACCATATGAAAATGACAAAAATCATTGGCAAAAACCAATATTGTTTTTTCTTTAAAAAAACAAGATGTATCATTCAATATTTTTCATTCGTTTTGTATTTTAAATTTCAGGACTATTTTGGGGGCTTTTTAATGCTTGACAATATAGCTTTTTTATATTAACAATTCATGCATTAATGAATTTTTGGTGGCTCATCATATGTTTGGTTTTTAGTAAATTGTTCGGTTTATTTGCTTTACAGTAATTAGATTTGCATATTTTACTCATTTGCATGATATTTGCATTGTGTTTGATAAAGGTTTACGCTTATTACAATTGAGCAGAGAACTTTGATTGTCCTGTGTGGGGACTGAACCTGCATCCTCTTGGTCACCAGTCCAAACTTTTATCCACCATGCCACACCAACAGCTAAATATCCATGCCATGCCTGTCTTACACTCATTTTGGTGTTTGTGTCAACAGTTAGTCTTCAGTCCCGGGACAGGATAGGCAGCGGAGGGCCAGTCGTGGACTGCAGTCGTCTGTTTGACAATGACCTGCCTGATGGGTATGTGAAATAACTCTTAAAAAGCTAAGCTAAATATTAGACTGCGTTTTATCTTTAGCAGATACTCAACAGTATCAGCCAGCGCTCTTATCCGAGCCCTGTGTTTGTTCCTGCGCCATGTGCGTGTGTCTGTCTGTCTGTTTGTTCGTCTGTATGAATGTCTCTTTGTGTTCTGTCTGCAGCTGGGAGGAGAGGAGAACTGCATCTGGCCGGATCCAGTATCTGAATCATATCACACGCAGCACCCAGTGGGAGAGACCTACCAGGTGGGGTCAGCTTTCCTTTGTAGTAGTGCCAGTGTCTTTATTTTGTTTTAGTTATATTTTTATACTATTTAATTTTTAATATTTAATTGATATTTGTTTTAATTATTTGTTAAATATTTAAACATTTAAATATTTATTTGTGTTGTTTTAATTGTATTACTGTATTTATATTTTTTGTTTTAATTTTGTTTAACTTATTTTTATTTGACTATATATTTAATTTAACTTTATTTTAATTTCTTGTTTAAATACTTATTTTATGCAACTATTTATAAGTTTTAACAACTATTTTATACTTTTATCATTAGTTGTATTTTTTACATTTGAATTATAGTTATTTTTTCTAACTTTATATGTTGCTTTTATTTTAATTTGACCAATTTTTTAAACTTTTTTATTGGTTTATTTTAGTTGCAATATACTTGTGTATATGTATAGAAATATTGATTTGCAATGTATTTTTTATTTATTTTTTACTGTTTTTGTTTTTTTGATTCTAATAGAAACAAAGTCTTGTACAATCGGGGCATTTTGGATTACCAAAATAACTACCCAGGTCACTCCATTTACAGTGTTTTGTTGAATTTGATGCTAATTTTGTGTGCGTTTATGTTTGCCAGACAAAAGGATATAGTGTGCCGTCCACATCTGTCGTCTCAGACAATGACCCAAATTTATCCAGAGTACAGATGAAGGATATAAAGCTATGTCAGGGAGCATCTCAAACTTTTAAGAAAACACTCAACCATAAAGACCAAAAAACATTCCAGGCCGCATTCAAAGACTAAGACCTAAAAGAAAAAAAAAAGTGGATTTGGACTGAATTTCTTGGAGTCCTGCATTAAAGTTTGGGTCTTAGTCTACTGCATTTTATACCTCAAATAACAGAAGGTTTACTCCAAGAGTCAATACTTCCCGTAAAATGAAGAAACACCCATATGCTATTCTGTTTCTACTCTACAGCTTCAGTTTCTAGTCTTTCCTCTAGACGTTATTGTATACCTGTGGGGATTTAGTGCATGCTAGTGAGATAATGTGTTGACAGTGCTCCGTTGGTCTTAATGCTCAGCACACATTACAATTTACAGCCACAGAATTTCCTAAAGCATCATTTTCACACTGATGGTGCTTCCAAATAGATGTTTTGAACCTCTGAAGTGTTGAAACGGAGTGGAACAGTGGGTATATTGAAAGCGAGTTCAGGCTGTTTATGCGCTACATGATTCAGCACTCGGTCCTCATTCGCTGATCTTGTGTTGCCAGTCGCTTCACGGCTGAGCTGCTCTTGCTCTTAGATGTTTCCACTTCACAATAACAGCACTTATGCTTAACCTGGGCAGCTGGAGCGGGACAGAAATTTTACTCCCTTGTTTGGAGAGGCTGCATGTCCGTGACTTTTCACATTGAAAGTCATTCAGCTCCTCGTTTTGTTTGCCAGTGTTTGTCTACTGAGATTGCACGGCACTGATGTGTTACATTTTAATAATTTAGTATGCAAAGCAACTGGACATTCTGTATCACTGAGATGAATGTCATTAAGTGCTTTGGTTTTCACAGCTAAAACCTATTTGTACAGTTTTAATATTAATCTGTAACCCAGAACACTAACAAATGCATTCAGTTGTCCTTCTGGGAATAAAAAAAAACAACGTAACCCAGTCTTAGACCCCGTTTACACTAATACATTTTAGTTTTAAAATTGTGTTTTAGAACGAAAACGATCCACATCCACACCGCTGAAAACGCACATCACGCGACCATAAACACAGTCTGGCTTGCACTGCAGTGTATGTGGAGTTCTGAGCTCCAGGCAGTCAGTGGGTGCTTTAAACAAACCTACCCAGGTGAGAGCAGCACACGTCGGACAGTTCATCACGGATATATCTTCGGTCTTTTGAATCTTTTACTTGTTAACATGTTTTGGCTGAGCGCAAAGATAAGATAATATATTAATTTATGTAACGACGTACACTGATTCTGCACATTTGACTGATCACTTGCCTTCATTTCCTAGATTGTATAAACTTTTTATACTTTTTATAAAGGCTCCGTTTTGTTATAAATATGCATACAGTAAAGATGACGGTCATACAAATATGTAGCTACACAACGCCTCAACATTTTTGGTGTCTGTTAAGTTGTTAATATCAAAATGAAAATAGGCAGTTCTTTATATCATGTTTTAATTTTATTGTTAAGATAGTGAAACAGCATAGCCAGGGTGATGTGAATGACGTTAAAAAGTATACTGTTCCCTTAGAAGATTTAACTGATGTGTCCTCGGGAGTTTGTTTTCCATATCAAACTTGCGAAGTCTGAACTTACAAGGAAAGGATGCAAGACAGAATTTTGTGTACTTAATATTAAGAAAAAGCCCCAGTCAGATTGGGGCCACACCTCCGTTTTCCCCCATCCACACTGACACAGAGCAGCAGCGTTTTAAAACCAAAATGGCCTCTTCAGCGTTTTTTTAAAACACTCCGTTTTCGGGGGTTGAAAACTCTGGTGTAGTGTGGACAGAAGGTGTAACTGTAGCAAAACTTATGCATTTTAAAACTAAAACATATTAGTGTAAACAGGGCCTTAGTTGGTTGGCTGGACTTGGTCTGGTCTGTTTGCTGGCTTTAGAGGGTTTTCGAATGCATTTCAATCCGCTAAACACCATGTTAACCTATTAATCTGCTGGGGTTTTTTTGCCATTTTTATATATAGTTTTTTAAATATAGTTTTATATATAGTTCGCAGGTTACAATCTAGACCTGTCCAGATGGATTTGCTGGATGGGACGATCCAGCCTTATATGGCTTGCTGGTCTAAGTTTGATCTATTTGTTGTTCTTAGGAAGAATTTGGTGATTTCTCAGCATGTCAGAGTCAGCCTGATAGACATTTTAAACCAGCTAAGATTTTTTTAAAGTCCAAATTAATTTGGGGGGAGGATTTATATTCTCTTATATTGTTCTAGCTTTGTTTAATATAACTGATTTGATATGCAACTGATTTCCGGTGAACGGTTTATGTGATTTTATCTTATATTTTATGAGGTTCCTTGAACAGTAAAGATAATGTAATAGAAAATGAGATGAAAAGACGTTTAATTGTAAGGGTCTTGAGGAGCAACAGCGAAGCTCTGAAGTCCTACAGAGAATATTGTTCAAATAAATTTCCGCTGCGTAAAACATATGCTGGATAAGTTGGCAGTTCATTCTGCTGTGGCAATCCCTGATTAATAAAAGGGACTAAGCTGAAAAAAAATGAATGAATGAATGAACCATTTTCATTCAGAGCCATCATGTTTTAATCATCATATGTGTTACCTGGGTATCAACCCCATGATCTTATCGTTGCTAGCTCAACCTGCAGGGACATTTAAACCATTTTGTCCCTTATGTCATGCATTCTTTTTCTCTGTTTACACAAACACAGGCCTGCGTCTGAGTACTCAAGCCCCGGCCGGCCTCTTAGCTGCCTGGTGGATGAAAACACACCCATCATGACACCCAACGGGGCAGCGGGTGTACCTGCAGACGACCCACGGGTGCAGGAGCGGAGGGTTCGCTCTCAGAGACACAGAAACTACATGAGCAGAACTCACCTACACACACCTCCCGACCTGCCCGAGGGATATGGTGCGTTCTCACACACACACACACACACACACACACACACACACACACACACACACACACACATAGCAGTTCTTCCATTAATACCAGCCAACTTGCGATGGTCAAAAATACACTCTAAAATGATGATTTCGTCCACAAATGCATTTGCGCTAGAAATTTGTGCTGCAGCAGAAGTAATTAAAATTTCTGTAGTGCTGAAGAAAAGGAACTGGCCTGAAATTTCTGCGACATGCCGTTAGCACCAGCTGCAGGGTCAGACGGGTGACCTGGAAATCCCTCTCTGTCTGTGTGTGTGTGTGAGTCCGTGGAGAGATCCAGAGGGTAGAGGTTATAGACATAGGTTAAATAGAGCTCTGTGTGCTCTACGCTGCTCAAAGTAGCTTAATGTGGGTCTGTAGACTTTGAATACAGGTCAAGTGCATGTGTGGAAAAACTAAACTACAAAATGTTTTTTAAATGCAGTTTACTAAATTAATAATTACATAAAGGCCTACATCTAGACTATCAGGTGTGTGTCTCTCTTGAAAAACCTTAGTATAGGTAGCTGTTTGCATTTTAACTTCAGCATCTGTTATTTCAGTAAATGCATCTACAGAGATCCTTTAGGAGTTCACTTCGTTAGCATAAATCAATCTGCAAGTATACACAGAAACTCAAACGTCTTTGACAAACCAACAGATTAAAAGTTTGATATAATGAAGAAATTTACCATTGTAAAATATACTACTCAAATTATAAAATAATTATAAAATATTTAGTTTGTTTATAAAACACATAAGAGTTAAATGAATTTAATGCAGATTGAAATAATATCTGCAATAATGTCTGCATTTATTCACTGAGGTCTAACAGACAGGAAAAACAAATGAAAAAAATGGGTTAATGTTTTAAGCCATATGGTGATATGACCTAAAATGTGAACAAAGCATTACTTTCAGAGCTTTTCAAAGCATTACTTTCAGAGCTTGTTAAATGTGATTTGTCGGATAGAGGTTTAAACGTCGTCATCTCTCATTTAAAAATGTTGATCATAGTTGATAAGGTTTTAAATTGAACAGGTTAAAAATCTTGCTCTGTAAACTGAGTTTAATTTAGCAGAGTTCTTTTTTTAGAAATTTTGTGCAATCCTAGTGGTTTTTATCATGTTCACATCAATTAAAAATGGATCTGCTTGTTTATATTTCACAACTATTCCACTTCAAGTTGATTCATTGGTCTCGAGCAGACACAGTTTACCGTAATAGATCAGACAAGCATGTAAGAAGTCAAACTGAAAGTGAAAAAATGAAAAGAACTAGCACAGAGAACAACTTAAACAATGGTAGTATTCAACCCTGTCATTTTATTTATACATTGTAAATGACCGTTTGCATCCCCTGGTGTTTATTCACAGAGCAACGGACCACGCAGCAGGGCCAGGTCTACTTCCTCCACACGCAGACAGGCGTCAGCACATGGCATGACCCCAGAGTGCCCAGGTACACTTCGGCTCTGTGCATTTCACATCTTCCATTTTTGACACTGTATACGCTTGAAATGACTTGGAAATCTTTTTTTTTTTTTTTTTTTTTATCAAAAAGTCTATTGGTGTGCATGTAAATGTGCTTTTTGAGTGATGATAAATTGTCAAAATGAGAAGAAAAGGGAGATGCAAACTTGAAAGAAACTTGTCCAATCTGTATACAGGGACCGCTGCACATGTTTTTGCTCTTTTCGTTTGAAGTTTGGCAGGAACCTGAAGGCAGCATCTCTGAAGTTTGTTTAGTCTGACTTTCTCTTGTTTTGACCTGTGTTTTGTCTGTCTTCTCACTTTGTTTGTATTGTTTTTGCCGTAAGCAGCATGTTAATGTAAAGTGATCTAGGCACTGTTTACATTATTATTATTTTTTTTGAAAGTAGAAGATATATACTCTGTTATTTTGACTGTAAGCATTTATTCATTGGTTAAACTGTCTCTGTACCACTTTCTTTGAAAATTTGACCAATATTATGATTAAAATATGTAAGTATTAAAGTAAGTATAGATAAATTCTATGACCAAGAACTTATAGTTTGAGGGGGGGAAACACAATCTGATTAAAATGTTATCTTAGCATCAATGAGATGCTTTTGTAAAATTAATTTAGCTTTTTTTAGATTTATCACTTTGTTTTAGTCATGTTTGAAATTTAAAAAAAAAATCTAAATGATTATGAACATGAATTTAAAATATAAATACACTTATGTATAAATCTGTCATACTATAAAGTGTGTGTTTGTTTGTTTTTTGCAGGGGTGGGTTAGGGGGTTGGTTTTGTGGTATTGGTTTTATTCAATTGCAGTAACCTCTTATGTAAAAATGCTGAAAAATTCTCTGCAGGGATCTGAGTAATGTAAACTGTGAGGAGTTGGGTCCATTGCCTCCGGGCTGGGAGATAAGGAACACCGCCACGGGACGGGTGTATTTTGTGGACCACAACAACCGAACAACACAATTCACAGATCCGCGTCTCTCTGCCAACCTGCACCTTGTCCTAAAGTAAGTCTGTCTGGACATCATCTGACATTCACCACTCAACCTAGAAAACATCTATAGATAATAACATCTTATTAATGCCACTGTCTCTGACATTTTTTTCAACAGTCCCAGTCCGAATGGCTCACGTGCTGCAGTTGAGGCTCAGAGCAGGTAAGAAGTGCACCAGACTCTCTGTTTCTGTATCCATTTCATCTGTGTCTCTCTGTGTGTGTGTGTGTGTGTGTGTGTGTGTGTGT
>CAIGQW010055694.1:11182352-11200502 GCA_903798125.1 Danio choprae | reverse complement strand
GAATTAAAAAAAAGCCTCTGGATGGATCAGTTAAATATTCTGAGATGGTGCTTTGTATAGTTCTAGAATATTGTTCATATATGTGGGTCACTGACTGTCTTTTTAATTTAATTAGATTTGAAAGAAAAAAAAATACATTTTGCACACACACTATATGATGGCTGTATATAATAGGCAAAAATCTATTTACCAAACTCGTTATGGACTGAATGAGTATGTTTCATTTAAATCTGGTGCACACATAAAAAAATCTCTTCGTCTTCTCTTCCTTTAACATTTTTTTCATTGTATAGTTAAATAGGTCTCGGTATGGACTGGATGCCCTGTTGACTTTAGGCTTCGAGAGGGTTGTTCCTTTATAGCATGATTTACTAGCAACACTTTTAACTTTCATAGCTGACCGGTGCAATTTGCTAAATGTAACACACACTATAATTTTTTTTGTAAGAGTGTTTTATTTTTGTGTGTAATTGGATCTGATTAAACTTGCCTTCCTGATGGGATCACTGTGGCCGCCTGATTCTATGACTGTGTCCAGAATGCACAAATGTCTTTTATTCTCTGAATCATTTCAATAATTGAGTGGGAGAATCTTTGTTTTATTATTGTGATTCTGATCATTGATGAGTCGTTTATGTCAACAGCAGTAAGAGTGAGTGATTTTGATTGCAAAAAGTAAGCGTTAAAAGCTCAGGATTTGGGTAAAAGGGTATCACAGTGCTTTATGGTCCTATTGTGAGACCAAGGTGGGCTGTTAAGCAGCATCTTGAAACAAAAGACACTGATGCCCATCGTTAGAATAAGAAAGGATCTGTCCTCCATCTTGAGAAGTAGGGGGAGTTGTAAATATCCCCCTTTTAGCAGGTTTTCTAGGTGTCAGACTTCACTCAACCAAATGTAAAGACTCGCTGATACTGATACTGTCTCCATAAACTTGTTGTTCATTACTTACATTTTCAGTCTTCCAAAAAAGACAGTTTTATGAGAAATTCACAACCCGCCCTCCACATACTCACTCTTTTATTTTTGCTGAACACAAATGAAGATATTTTGAAGAATACTGATGATCAAAAATTTGAAGGTCCTCATTGACTTCCGTGATGCTATTATGGGGGACAAAATGCTATGGAAATCAAGCGGGATCAATAATGGTTTGGTCTCCTATGTTCATCAAAAAAATCTTTTTTTGTGTTCATCAGAAGAAAGAAACTTGTACAAGACTGGAACAAGCACGGGCTGAATGAAACTTGTCATTCTGAAGAAACGATCCCTTTATGTTTAAACACATCTACCCTGCTTTTATTTAATTTTTTTTTTACATTTTTATGAAACTGGTTAAGCAATACAAGCTGAAATAAAATAAGAAAAAAAATATTTGCAATTGTTTGTTCATTTGGATGGATCATTTCTAAGTAGTTAGCTAATTAAACTTTTCAAGTGTTTTTAATTGTTTATTCATCTTTTCTTTTGCATATCTTTTACAATGTTTTACAACATAAAACCATGGGAAAAAAAAGCCATTAGTTATGTGTTTTGGATGACCCAGATTTTAAGTACCACTAGGTGTTAAAATATATATTCTAAATTATCTGTGAAGTTTCAGTACAGTAAAAAAAACAGTTCTAAAATACATTTAAACGTATTGCTGGTAACCATATACCGAACCGCGACATCATGAAGTGTTTATCACTTTTTCATCTGAAAGTGAATATTTGTGAAAGGAAAATTATTTCATTTTGTATGAAAACATCTCAGAGTACTGTTAATTGGAAGCTAAACTTCAATTGATTAGGTCAATACTAATATTTATTTGCGTACGTATGTCTGTGTCCATATACTCCATGACGAAACTTGCTAATTAGATATAATATGGTTTAGTCGAAAAAATATCACGTTTTCTTTTAACGACGAATATCCAAAAGGCAAAATTGTTGTGAAGAAGGTTCAAATGGTTTAAACGCGTGAACTCTAGATACAGCTAAATAAAAAAGGCTTAACGTTTGTATTGGTCACTGCCGCTACTGGAAAAGTACAAAATGTGCTATCATGCTGTCATGTTTGTTGTTGTTTGGTCATGTAACATTAATGTATTCTTTTTAGTACCGAAATCCCACGAGATAATTGACCACCACTTTACCGTGGTATTGTCGATATATAATTTTGTGAGTTTAACTTAAATTTCACAATAAAATCATTTTTATTTTAAAATCTAAAGCGCATGCCCAGCGACGAGAACGCGCACGCCGTATGTACGTCAGAAAGACGTCATCAATTTTCCGGAAGTATCATCCTCTTCCTATAAAACCCGGCGAGTTCACGTTCTGATCGGCGTTCACGGGCACCATCACTGCGCGTACAGGGAAAAATATATAACGTCCGTTTATTTAACTTTTAATTTATAAATCTCACGTTACAAACATGCCTGGATATTCTGACAGAGACCGCGGTCGTGACAGAGGGTAAGGACGGTTGTTTAATTTCGAATAAAAAATGTGATAATTTAAGTATTATTCGGTGCGATTGTCCTAATGATGTGTCTGTTAATCGATTGATTTCGTCGATGAAATGAATCGTTTTATCATCAATTTTCGTGTTTGGATGGGTTTGGTCGAGTGTGTTTGTGACGGTGTTAGGGCGATGACTCGGTGCGCGGCCGTTTGCACGACGAAATTCGACGGGAAACGAGTGTCTCTTGCTTTATCGTATAAAATTATATTAAACCTCGACAAGGGCAATATTTATATAAAACTCCGCTCAAATTTCGTGGTTTTATATCGTTTAAAGGCCTCGTTTTGCCATGTGGCTGAGATGTTTTAAAATGCCGGCCGGTTTTTCCTCTTTGTCTCCTGCCGGTGGGAAATAAAATGGCAGCGATGTTAAAACGTGGCGCAGAAAAGATCTCACGATGTGAACAGAAACCTGAGCCCTTGTCATGCATTATTTAGACCAATTGTGTTTTTCTGACCGGTCGTATTGTCCATTTTGTTAAGTATTAAGTACAAAACATTAGCGTGTACCTTTTTAACGGGTTGCCATGGTATACCAATACAATAATATCACTGCGTAGGGTATTAATCTGTGGCCCTTTGGAAATGCCATTGTCTACATTTTACATTAGTATGATGATAGCTTTTTGTTTGCGCGTTTTAGGGATTTTATTTAAATTGTCATCCCATATCGCTAAAAGTTCTCGATTACTACCGTGTCAGTTCCACAAAAAAATAGGATATTTTGTATCCTTACAGGACAAATTTCTTGCCTCAACCCCACTTTTTAAGTGAATTTCCCGTTTTATCCTAGTAGTTACAGCAGTGGACCCCCACGTTTTGGAGGCAGCAGAAATGGACCGCCCCCAGCTAAGAAGTTTGGTAATCCAGGTGACCGACTGCGGAAAAAGCACTGGAACCTGGATGAGCTCCCCAAGTTTGAAAAGAACTTCTACCAAGAGAACCCTGATGTTGTTCGGAGGTCAACTGTAAGTAAACTATATATTGAGGATCTTTTTTGTATATAGTTTTGCGACTGATTAAGGGTGAATTTACACTAAGTACTATTTTGCACTTTAAGAGGCTTTCGTTCAGACAACAAAATTGCTGCTCACATGAAAATTACCTAAAATGCTGTAATATGCATGTCAGACCAGTAGTTGGTAACGTGCATGTAGGTTTTCTTTACAAACTCAAGTATGACAGGTTTTTTTTGTTCGTTTGTTATTTTTCTTTTATAGACCAAATTAATTCTGCTTTTTAGTTGATTAATAAAAAAAAAAAAACTTGGTTTAAGTAGATTGTAAGCGTTTACCTTTTCAAAAAATTGCTCTGACACCCCTTATGGTTGAAGTGTGCTGTTGTGCTAACCACTAAATATTTAGCTGAGAAATTGTAGTCCTAAAATGTAAATGTCTTTTTTTGTTTTGTTTATTACAGCAAGAAGTTGAACACTACAGGAGAAGCAAGGAGATCACAGTGAAGGGAAGAGAATGTCCCAAACCCATCGTTAAGTTTCATGAAGCCAACTTTCCAAGTAAGTTAATGCTGATTGCAATTGCTGGTTTTTAATTAAGTGCTTTGTAAGTTTGAGCTAAACATTTTGTTGTTTTTACAGAGTATGTGATGGATGTGATCACCAAACAGAACTGGACTGATCCAACCCCTATCCAAGCTCAGGGGTGGCCAGTTGCGCTGAGTGGCAAAGATATGGTTGGCATTGCACAGACTGGCTCTGGAAAAACTCTCTCGGTATGATTCTTTTAAACTGTGATGTCATTTGTCGCAAGTGACTTTGGCGAGTCATTTTAACTGGTTTTTAAATTTCTTTCCCTGTAGTACTTGCTTCCTGCTATTGTTCACATAAACCACCAACCATTCCTGGAGCACGGAGATGGTCCCATTGTAAGTTCAACAAAGTGAAGCATATCTAAATCTGTAACTTACAATGAAAATGTTTAATTTGTCTTATTTTATTTTTTTATTTAAAGTGTTTGGTATTGGCTCCCACCCGTGAGTTGGCACAGCAGGTCCAGCAGGTGGCAGCAGAGTATGGGAAAGCTTCTCGTATCAAGTCCACCTGCATCTATGGAGGTGCTCCCAAAGGACCACAGATCCGGGACTTGGAAAGGGGTATGAATGGGATCAAACTTTTTTTTGGTTACTTCGTAATGCTTTTAGCTGTGTATTCAATGGTTAATCTTGTTTATTTACTGCCAATTCAGGTGTTGAGGTTTGTATTGCCACACCTGGAAGACTTATCGATTTCCTTGAAGCCGGAAAAACAAATCTGCGCAGATGCACATATCTTGTGCTTGATGAAGCTGACAGAATGCTTGACATGGGATTTGAACCTCAAATTCGAAAAATCGTGGACCAAATTAGGGTATGCAATTTTTTTTTTTTTTTAAATTTATTTTATTTAATTTTTTTTACAGTGTGTATTTGTAACACTTCATAATGGCTTATTAAATAAAAAAATTATAATTGTTTCCTCAAGCCGGACAGACAGACACTTATGTGGAGTGCTACATGGCCCAAAGAGGTGAGGCAACTGGCTGAGGACTTCTTGAAGGAGTATATACAGATCAATGTTGGTGCTCTGCAGCTCAGTGCCAACCACAACATTCTACAAATTGTTGATGTTTGCAATGATGGCGAGAAAGAGGACAAGTGAGTGCCAGGAATATTTAATCTACTGGTTTTGGTGTCTCTGTGAGATGATTCATGACTTATTATTATTTTTATTATTATAAATAAATTTTCACCCCCAGGCTGATTCGTCTGCTGGAGGAAATTATGAGTGAGAAGGAAAACAAGACTATTATCTTTGTGGAGACCAAAAGAAGGTGTGATGACCTTACTAGGCGGATGCGCAGGGATGGGTAAGATGGTTTTCTTTGCTTGGCATTATTACGATGTGTCGAATGGAAGAATGTAATTCTCTTTTCTTGATGTAGGTGGCCAGCAATGGGCATTCATGGAGACAAGAACCAGCAAGAAAGAGACTGGGTGCTCAATGGTAAGTGTTTGCTATAAAAGTCTTGGATCTTTAACTCCTCCTTGGTTAATGCATATGATCTGACTTGTTTTTGCTGCCTCAACAGAATTTAAATATGGCAAAGCACCCATCCTAATCGCCACAGATGTCGCCTCCAGAGGACTAGGTTTGTTATTTCCTCTTAATCTGTCTTTTATCATTTTCATATTGTGTTTTTTCTATAAAGTTCTGCCGTTTCCTTTTAACTGCTGTGCCTTTCTGAGCCCCTCTCACCTGAAGGTGGAGTCTTGGAGGCAGGACCTTGGCATGACGCGTCCAGGTTCACCAGGAGGGGGTAAGGAGCTCCTCTGTGGAGTTCTGTATGTCTGCCAGCCAATCAAATTGCATTCAGAGGTGGTCGGAGCTCCGTGATTGGGGCGTAATCCATGGGGCGACATACCACGGAGGAGTGCGGCGCCGTTGGGTGGTTGCACTTGCGTCCTGCTCTCGCGCAACAGCTTTGGACTGTTGAACTTAAGGTTTAAGGACTGGGAGTTTTCTCAATAGGAACTGCGCTGACTTAAATTTAAGCGTTTTTTCCATCGAGAGCAGTTGCTTTAATCCACATGCCTTCCGCACTGAATGCGATTACCCGGCTGGTCGATGCGTGCCCTCTTTTGCTGGCTTCAGTCATGTCGAGTCCTGCCAAAAAGAATCATATTTTCTTTCAAGTGAGCACCGGTTGGTTGGAAAGCTTGCGTCAGCCTTAAATTTAAGCCCTTAATCGGTCTCGTTTTTGAGCAAGTTGAGTCTTGGCAAGATGCAGCAGTTTGTCTCGTCACTTTAATAGAGGACAATGTTAATTATGTGGATCCTTAAGTCCTGATTTTTAACCATCCTTTTCTCAGCATGGTAAGTCGATGACCTATCATTCGTTGCTTCCCTTGCTAACGCCTCTTATCCTCGCTGCTATGGCGGTGTGCACCCGCACTCCTCTATTCCTGCCATGGCACGTCCGTTTTGTCTTGACAGATGTGGAGGATGTCAAATTTGTCATTAACTTTGACTACCCCAACAATTCTGAGGACTACATTCACCGCATTGGCCGTACTGCTCGCAGTCAGAAAACGGGCACAGCCTACACTTTCTTTACACCCAACAACATGAAACAGGCTCACGACCTCGTCTCAGTCCTCCGAGAGGCCAACCAAGCCATAAACCCCAAGCTCATCCAAATGGCTGAAGACAGAGGAGGTAAATCCAATTGGTGAGATACATGAACTGTGGTTTAACTGCCGCAAGTTCTGTCCTTTTTTATAAGCCCCCTCTAAAGGGAAATGCTCTGTTCAGTAGTGGTCCAGATCTTTTTGCCTATCCCAGCTTGACTCCAGTTTTTCTTTCAGGTCGTTCAAGGGGAGGACGAGGTGGAGGGTATAGGGATGACCGCCGTGATCGTCACTCCGGCAGCAGGCGGGACTTCAACAGCTACAGCCAGGACAACCGTAGTGGTGGTGACTCTTATGGCCAAAAGAAGGTGTTTGGAAACAAAACGCAAAACGGGTCTAGCGGCTACAACAACAGCAGCAGCAGTAGTAGCAGCTTCAACGGAGGTGGTTACAGCAATAACGGACAGGGTAACTTTGGCAATCAGTCTGGGGGCTATGGAAACCAAGGTTATCAGAACCAGCAGTTCCCTCCCAACCAAGGAGGTGTCCAGAATGGCATGAACCACCCCCCACCATTCCCTTTTAACCCCCAACAGATGCCACAGACCATGCCATTCCCCATGGCCCCTCCTGCGTTCCCTCAGTAAATGCAGTTTTCATTTTGATCTTAATCTTTACTTGTTCCGTTTATGTATCTATTTCTTCGAAGCAGGTTGTAAAACATACATGCCGTCATGAGCGTCCCAGAGTCTGCTGTGCAGGATTTTTTTTTCCACCCCTTCCTCCCTTTTTTTGTTAGTTGTATTTTTTTTTATTAGTAACTTAAAGTTATTTTGTACCATGTAGAGGTAATGAAGGATCTACACGTGTAAATGTCAAAGGCTGTTCATGGCCATTGCATGGTCCTCAAATAAAATATTAAACCACTGTTTGTCCACTCATGCTGCAGCTTTTACTTCAAGTTTGTGCTTTAATCGTGTATTACCTTTTTAAAATAGTTGCTTTATTTGTGACTACTCTGCTAAATTAAATATGAACGGGTGCTGTTATTGGAAGATGTTGTTTAATAGTAGTGGATTCTCAATTAAAAGTTTCCTTCTATAAAAGCTCTTGCACGTAAACATTTAGGTATAATAATTTTATTTCCAACACTAGTGCATTACATTGAGTGTATATTCAGTTGCACCTAAATACATTCACCCTATGCATGTGGTAAAGATGAATAGCATATGTAAATGTAACAATTTTTTTTTTGTAATATTTATTGTCATTATTTTTGAGAAGTGAGACCAGTTTTAGTGCCTAAGGCGAGGATATAATACAAATTTGCTTTCAAATTGAAATATTGAGTGAAACTCCTATCCATATACAGTTGTGTCCAAATGTTTTGAAAAGTACATGAAAAGTACGTAAAAATTAGAAAAGTTGCTGAAGTTTTTAGAATAACAATTTGCATATACTCAATGTTAAGAACAGTGATCAGATGTATTGCAAAATGCTCTCATTAAAGGACCTGCTGAGATGATTTCAGTAATCGTCTTGTTAACTCAGGTGAGAATGTTGACGAGCACAAGGCTGGAGATCATTATGTCAGGCTGATTAGGTTAGAATGGCAGACTTGACATGTTAAAAGAAGGGTGACGCTTGAAATCATTGTTCTTTCATTGTTAACCATGGTGACCTGCAAAGAAACGCGTGCAGCCATCATTCCGTTGCATAAAAATGGCTTCACAGGCAAGGATATTGTGGCTACTAAGATTTCACCTAAATCAACAATTTATAGGGTCATCAAGAAAAAAGGTTCAATTCTTGTTAAGAAGGCTTCAGGGCGTCCAAGAATGTCCAGCAAGCGCCAGGATTGTCTCCTAAAGAGGATTCAGCTGCGGGATCGCAGAGCCACCAGTGCAGAGCTTGCTCAGGAATGGCAGCAGGCAGGTGTGAGCGCATCTGCACGCACAGTGAGGCCAAGACTTTTGGTGTCCTGGTGTCAAGAAGGGCAGCAAAGAAGCCACTTCTCTCCAAAAAAACATCAGGGACAGATTAATCTTCTGCAAAAAGTATGGCGACTGGACTGCTGAGGACTGGGGCAAAGTCATTCTCCGATGAAGCCTCTTTCAGATTGTTTGGGGCATCTGGAAAAAGGCTTGTCTGGAGAAGAAGATGTGAGCGCTACCATCAGTCCTGTGTCATGCCAACAGTAAAGCATCCTGAGATCATTCATGTGAGGGGTTGCTTCTCATCCAAGGGAGTGGGCTCACTCACAATTTTGCCCAAAAACACAGCTATGAATAAAGAATGGTACCAAAACACCCTCCAACAGCAACTTCTTCCAACAATCCAACAACAGTTTGGTGAAGAGCAATGCATTTTCCAGCATAAGGCATGTTTTTTCTACCATAAGGCAAAAAAACAAAACTATTTCCAGTAGTGAACACTGCAGGATGTTATAGGCTGTCGCGTTTTTGGATTGATTATCATGTGACAGGTGAACACTGTCAAAATTTGGTGCGTTTAAGCTTTTACATCTGTGTTCATGGGCGTAACAATCTGCCCCAGACCTATTGTTCGTCCTTATACTGCAAACTGAAACTTATAACTGAAGCATATCAATTGAGAACATGTTTTTTTTTTTTGAGAGTGAGGAGTGAGTGAATGGGTGGGTGTGAGTTCAACATTTTTACCTACAAGGAAGTCACGCGTTCAGTTGGTAACTTGTGCGAATGAAGTCGACCAGTAGTCAGGAGTGAACAGAAACGCTACATGCGTTGAAGACAAACGAACTGACGGACACATGCAGGAGCAGCATGGGAAGGTCATACCTGTCTGTCAGGTAAGATACTGTACTGCTAACTAGAGTTAAGCTGGATTAGGTTTTACTGGGTTTTCTTAGGATATTGTGTAGCTCGTAATCGGCTAAGATAAATCACTTTCTGAACTGTCAGGTGTGTTCAAATGGCTTTTAGCACACTGATTTTTCTTTTACGCTTCCTCGTGTGAATTGAGAGTAATTAAGCTGTAATAGGCTAAAAAATAATGGATGGATGTCAATACAGAGAGCAGAAAGATTGATTTAAGCAATGACACGTGCAGGTAAACAATAATAGTTAAAATAATCAGCATGAATATTGTGCTATACTATTCTGAACGCTGCAGGAGACATGTCAAATATGTTAATCTCCAAAAACTGAAGTAAAAAAAGTCATCTTTCCTTATTTTACTTTTATTTTAATTGACTTTCGTTTTAAGTGAAATATTTTAGATTTGACAGACTACAGTGCACAACACACACACATTCTTTTGTGTCTTCCGAAATTGTTATGGTGGAAACGGACAATAGTTACTCTGAAGTGCTGTTAAATCGTATGTGTTGTTCAGGTAGCTGGAGGTTTAACCAAAAATGTAAATAATCATAAAAGCTACCGTAAATGTGATATTAGCCCTTCATTACTTGTATGAAAGCATATAAACGCAAACAAAACCGTGATGGATGTGGTTTGTTGACCCCTTTTTATTTCGAAATAAGTGTAAATGTTTTCATTATCAGGAAACACCTGCTTAAAGGGATAGTACATGAAAATTAACTCAGCATTTACTCTCCCTCAATTGGTTTCAAACCTTCAGGTATTTTGAAGAAAGCTGACAACCAGTAAGAAATGAACCTAGCAAAAATATTACTGAAGTCAGTGGTTGCAGGTTTTCAGCTTTTTTACAAAATATTTTTTTGTGTTGAACTGAAGGGACAAAAAATTGCAGATATGTCATACATCACTGGCTAGGTTACAAGGTTTCACATTCTGAACCGTTTGTAAACTCTGGGTTTAGTAAGAAAACTCAAACAGGTTTGTGACAAGTAAAGGGTGAGACTATTCCAGCACAGGCTCATTGTGGATACGTACCCCTGTCTACATTTCTGCAGATCGCGAAACATGTACCCAGAGGTACGTCTGGCTTCATTTTGTTATATTTACAACAACATTGGTTTGAGAGACTGTAGAGCAATGTGTTTTAATAACAACTCAACACACACACCGTTGTACAGGTATCAGATATAATCCTATCAGTCTATATGAGCATGTTAAAATTGTGTTTGTGCTTTTATTGTGGTTGTAACAAGCCTCAATACTCATATAATTACCTTTTAAATCAAATGTAGTATTTAGATATAATTAAACATAAAATCCCGTGAAGTGCTTTTAAATGTGCATTTTTTGTTCGATGTGTGATGTAATTTCAGCTGAAACATGAAGACACTGTGGGACATAGTACCAGTGGCTCCTCCCTCTTAAAAAAACAGCTATCAGCATTTTCTTTTTATCACCGCTATGCCATTGGGACTGGTTGAGCTATCTTGAGGGGGTTGATGTGGGGAAAAAATCATTGATTCATTTAGGTGGAAGTAAAAAAATGCAAATGTTGGATGTTTATATCTTCTTAATGCACATTTTGTCACTGCACACAGTTGAGCACACAATCTTAAAGCTATCCTTAAGACTTGTATGGTAATTTCTCAGGCATTGTAACACATCATTTACCAAAAATTAAACGTAAAAGACAATTTTTTTAAAATAACTGAATAAAAGTAACTGTTTTAATAATTACTTTGGATATTTCTATTCTTGTTTTCCCCATAATGGCATGTAATATTGCGCTCATATAAATTAAGAAAAAAACTATTACCATAAACAGTGTGCTTTGTGACACTGTGAAATAAACGATAGAGTATAAATTAAAACAATAGACTAAATTTTGTTCATACACAATATATATCGTCATATTGCACAGCCCTGTTTGACATTGTTCTGTGTTTTCGGCATTGTGTAAATCACTGAGCTCTAATTGTTCACTGGAGTTGTGGTATTGTTCAGTTTACTTTGCCTTTTGGACTGAACGCTTTGTCAAGCACTCATTGCACCGGACGGTTACATTAATTGCTTTAGTTGTCTTGTGTAATCTTAAACGCTTCATGCAAGTCCACAGAGCAGTTTCCTGTTATCAAACTGTGAGTTTGAAAGGTCTCAATCTTGCAGTGTGCAAGTTTTACTGACACGCTAAGCAGTGTTTGCATTTGCAAGATGATTATTAGTGAAAGCCAAACTCTTAATTTGACTGCAAGTGTTTTGTAATCAATCACAAAATGTGCCCAAAATGCATTTCATAACAGTAGTACATTATTCTCGACACCTCTAAACAAACGGATCCTCTTTTTCATAATCAAACTTTCATGCTGGAGCAAATGGCACCTACAAGTTAAAGTTACAGGAAATTGTGAAGCCTTGTAACCAACTAGTCTCAGTTTCTTTTTTTTTTTCTTTTTTTTTTTTTAAACAAGTGTGAACATATATCCAGGAAACACCTGCGTAAACTATACACTTCTGGTTGTGACTTTTAGGATCAGTTTTTGTTTCTGCTGTTCTCCTATTTGTATTCTTTCGAAATGGAGTTAAATCATCCAATGACATATCAGAGGATCAAATATCCCGGCTCTTTACTCTCTTTCTGTTTACTGCATCACTGGCTGTGCTTGTATGTGCACGACAAGAAAGGGTTTGTAGATTTCATCAAGACCGGATGCTCTGAATTTGGTTTCTAGGCAGAAGTCAAAAACTTATTACTGTTTGTTTAAGTGAATATTGCTTTTACTGCTGCTGAAAGTACTCGTAGTTATTTATGTTTGTGCAGTGAACAAGATTAATATGACATCATGAGGTTTACTATGTATTTATAAACACACACACACACACACACACACACACACACACACACACACACACAGAGTTATTTGAATTCTCTATTTTATCATATTCTCACAGACAGAATTCAAATATTTTCAGAGATGTATTACAGAAGGAAAAAAAACATTGCCTTCGCCACACATACACACAAACTTTATATAATATAAGTATATATAGTATTCACATAGTCTGGGCTTGACACTAACCTTTTTGATCACCAGCCACTGTAGCTAGTAGTTTTTTAACATTACTAGCCACTCGCCGTTTTCACTAGCCACAATTTTGTTGTTAGGAAAATATATTTTACATGCATAAATTTGACTTTGGCATGCTAAAATGACTTGATTTAAATTGTGTGTTATGTCCACATGCCTCCTTAATTTTTATTTCACATGACTTTTTAGGGCTCAACACAGGATTTACCACTTTTTTCTCTGGCCACACCAAACTAATTATTTCCTTGCCACAAATTTGTAAAAAAGTGTCAAAACAATCTAAATATAGCTGTATGAATACACTTCTTATTCAACAAAAATGTTCTTAAAAAACAATTGACTTTTGTTTTTTTAATTATTCTCATTTATCTAAAACTATACACTGCAGTCTGTCCAGGCTAAAGGTCCCAGATCATTAGGTAACTATACATAAATGGAGAGTTAATAATCTCCCATTAAAGCAATGTTAATGTAAAGGATAACTAAACCATATTAACAAAAAATAACTGCAAGCAAAAGAAAGCAGGTGAAAAACATTCTGATTCATGATCACGTGCACACGGTTAACGTTAGGCCCAATAATAATCTGTTCAATTAATGGTAAAAATGAAAGCAGCAAGTATATATATATATATATACTTAGATGGGACTTTATACTTATATGGGACTTGGAACCACCTAGCGACTATTCAGAACAGCCTAGCAACACACACAGAACACTATGCATTATTGCTGCAAGTGTTGCATTGCCAAACACAGTTTTGTTTATATTTAAGTGGTGGGTGCTGCCCCTGAAATGACCAGCATTGTTTTCACTGAGGTAAATTATGTGTGTGTTTAACTGTAATCCTCTTCCTCTGTAGAGCATACAATATGGCAATGGAGGTTGCGGGTGTCCTGCATCTGTGTGTATGTGAGTGTGTGTTCCCAAACCAAGAGAAGAGAGCTTTTGTACAGGCTCAGAAAAAAGTTGACATTTGAGAATTGGAAGAGGGGGAGCCTGGCAGAAAAAAGGAGTCATTGTGCCCCTGGCATTGGTGCCCTGTGAAGGAAAACACACACACACACACACACACACACACACACACACACACACACACACACTTTCTTACACTTGCTGAGATAGGAAGTGAAAATAGGGAGTGGTGGTCAGTCAGCTTTATAGTTTATTCAGCATTCATGGTCATGTAAGAGGAGCTGCCTTATTTCTTCATTTGTGCCGTGAAAACTCTCCAAGAGATATAGTAGGGTAAATGAATATATGTATATGGCGATGTTGATGTATTTGGTCTTGGTGGCATAGATCAGCTGCTGCTGCTTTGATTATTGGTGCAGAGCAAGTACTGAGACTTGCTACTGCCAGTATATTTGCAGCCACATTGTCTGAGAATATAACACACTGCTGCTGCAAATATAACATAGATGTAACTCTAGCAGATCTATATACAGGTGGAGCTGGGGTGGAGGCGGAACTCCAAAAACACACTCGCGATTGCTAGCACAAACAACACTGAGCATTTTTAAAGGGATGAAAAACAGGCTCATTGGCTGCTGAAGTAACAAAAACCAATCACCTGCACCATAGTCAGTGTTGGGGGTAATGTATTACAAGTAACACAAGTTACATAATAATATTACTTTTCTGAGTAACGAATAAAGTGACATGTTACATAAAAAAATTAAGTAATAATATTTGAGTTACTTTTAACAAAATGTTATGCGAGTTAATTAATTAGCTTTTAAAACATATATTGCTAAATTAAAATAAACAGTCATGTTGAATCATGCACTCGATGAAAGAATGCAGGAACAGACAGCAACCAGGATGGCAGGCCAGAGCCTTGCATTCCTGCGATGAAAGTATTTTTAATCCATCGAAGAAAAGAACGCGAGAATTTGTCTCAATGGACGGTAATTTTACTTAATTAATAAAGTACAAAAGCAGCAAACACATTGCTATAAACTAAATTATTATTATTATTGTTTTTGATGTGTTTTTTTAAAGGTAAAGAAAGGTGTAGGTTATACGCTGCATTGGTAATTGCAGAGTTCCTCTATTTAAAAAAAACAAAAAAAACCCTGCAAATTCTGAGAGTAACTCAAACGTAACGTAAAGCATTACTTACCATAAAAAGTAACTAAGTAATGCAACTAGTTACTTTTTTGGGGAGTAACTCAATATTGTAATGCATTACTTTCAACTTTCCCCAACACTGGCCATAGTTTATGACTTAGTAGTGCAGATGAGATATGCTTATCAGCTTACACGCCCAGTATAGTTTCCTGACAGAACTTTATATTGCATTGATTCAACAAGGTGCTTTTAGTCTACTGAAGTGATAACGTAGATTCAACAACTGCACTTCATTGATGTGAATCTCTTGTTCTGCACATCTCAAAGGTGCTCTGTTGGGTTGAGATCTCGTGAATGTGAAGGTCGTTTAAAGTGAAGAGTAAATGAAGATGTTTTAGTGTGATCGTAAACAGAGGTAGAGTTTGCTGTTTAAATGATGATGATGATGATGATTATGATCAGTTGGTACTAAGGAGCCAAAATGTGCCAAGACAACACCTCCACACCAGTACACACCAACTACTGAAGTGTTTTGCATGTGGTTTCAAAGGCGGGATGGCATCACGTCACATCTGATTCTAAATTCTGCTTAACTTCCTCTCTCTAGACTTACTTTCTTCTGATCGAAATTTGAAGGAAGCATAGATGTATCCTTCTCATCCTTCTATGGTTTTGATATGGCATCTCAAAGTGCCAGATGGGTGTCCATTTATGTGTAAATGCATGTATTTGACCAACGTTTTCCACTTTTGATGGCATTTCTAGTGGGAATTTAGTATTGTGGCTATAGTCTCTATCATAAATGTTTTGTTAAACGTAGGGCTGCACAATATATCGTTTCAGCATTGATATTGCAATGTACCAATATTCAGTGGTCACATTGCTGGATCTGCAATGTCAGTTCAGTTTTAATTTATTCATCCCTTAAGAAACACTACTGGGATTATAGTTGTCCAGCAAGCACAGTTCAGAAGATTGTGGAGTCATTGCAAAAAATAACATCAATATAATTTGCTTGTTTGCTTTTTTTTTTTTTAAGTGCATTTGTGCATAAGAAATTAGAACATTAGTAGTTTGAACAAATGTTAATTGTATTTACTCTAATTTAGTTTGTATATGATTAAGACTATACAGTGTTATACATTTACATTTGATTAGTCTATTTCTGTATGTGAAAACAGGGAGACTCTCCAGAAAAAGTTGTTTGTCTGTTTCATTTATGCAGGTGAACAAAATCATCCTATTCAATCTAAAATTATGAATTCTTCCCAAATACAGCTATTCAAGTCATCTGGTGGAAATAGATTGATTTCTTATCATCAAACATTGCTATGTAATTTTCCCCAATATTGTGCAGCCCTAGTTAAAACAGAGTCCCCCTTTATTTGACTTGGAAAACCCTTGGTTTTGACCAAATTCTGACTTAATTCTGAATTAGAGACATTGTGTATTTAAAGTACTTGCTTATTACCATATTATTAAAATAATTTCTTTTATTTTAAGTTTAAGTTTATTAGCACTTCCCAAGTATGATCTCAATCTATATCCCTAATCCTACCCAATACCTTAACCCAATTACGAACTATTCAAATTGGTAATTCATTGATGTTGTTAATATTTGTTAGTGGTTTGGTAATACAAGATAAAGTGTGAAAACTGGCATTGTGTCTAAAAATGAACACAAACAGCTTGAACAGCTTTATAAAATGTTTGAGTAATTCTCATTGCTCAAACATTTTATATAGCCGTTCGAGCTGCTTGCATGCTGTTTATTTGCATGTTGTTTATTTTTAGCTGTTTATTTTGGCAGTGTGAAAAATGATTCCAAACCTTTAGAATACGCTGGAGTCATGTCATGGAATTGGAAATCATAATTGTTAAAGGTGGAAAAATCAAGAACAAATATGTGTTCGTCCATGCCCCATCTCACTGTTGCAGTATCTCTGCTCTATTCATAAGCTCAAAAGGTATGTTTGTGAAGTCACACCTTAACTGGCAACATGTGTCACAAAACCAGTATTGTTTTGTAGTAACTGTACCTGTGTTTCCTGAGTAATGATGCCCAAAACAAGACCTTCGGCTTTTCCACATTCCACGTCCCAAGCTCAGACAACCACAAAATATGCCCGTCATCTAGTGAATCTATCTGTGTGGTGGTTTAGATCCAGCACTGATGCTTATCAACATGTAGAAACACACAAAACGTCCTGAAAAAAGTAATGTTTTATTACTTTACCGTGAGAGCAAAAAGGATAATTAACCCATATTAGCCCATATTTTAGTAATTTACTGTCTGAAAAAGATTTGACAATGTTTGTACAATTTTTGTACCTGTACCTACAGTAGGTCCTCGGGGTACAATTTTGTACCCAAAACGAATTATAAACTCTAAAGTACAGATACATAAACCCAAGTGACAGCCAATAAAGTCCGGCTTTGTGCTTTTTTCTGAGAGTGTGTTTTTCCATTTTAAAATTACGAATTGTATTACAAGGCCTTTATCTTTGCTCCAACAACTTTTAAAGTTGTGAATTTAACTCTGCAGTTTAACATTGTGACTTTTATTGACATTTTAGCAATATATTGTATATTTTAAAAACTTTTTTAGCATCAAATCGCGTAAGAGATTATAAGGTCCAATAATGCAACTTGAAACCATAAATTAATAGAAAACTCATATGAATCATAAACTACTACTGTTAATTCATGGATTGTTTTATTATTTATTTACAATTTTAAAGACGAACAAAACATCATACGACTGGCTTTATAATTTAATTGGGGTTTGTTAACCAAGGCTGCTTGTATTTGATAGAAGAAAATTCTGTTCTATTTTTAAAATGCTTTTTATTTCTGTGATTCAGATTATGATCAATACAGTGTCATGTGGTCCTTCAGAAATCATTATGACAAGCTGTTTTGCTGCTGTTACACAATGTAAATATAATTTATAATGCACAGCATGGTCGCTGAACTTTTTGTTAATAATTGAAGGCGAAGATGATTTATTGTGTGATCACACAATGCCCTTTGTACCACATTAAACCCTGCTTAAACATGGTGCTTGAGGAAACAACTTGTAGTTTAGCAACAGTTCCCTTTTGTCCTGTTGAATATTAACACTTGGGATGCGATAAGAGGACAAAACACAAATTATTCGCTTTTTTCCTCAGTTAAAGAACTTATTGAAGAGTCTGATGTCAGTGGATCTGTAGTCACATGACGTTGATGCCAGTTGTTTTTCCGTTTTTATTGTGGGCTTATTTAACACTTTGGGTCAACCCGTTGCTCATCATATGTTACCAAATGTTCAACAACTGTCAATATAATATATATTATACAATATAAAGCCATAAAATGTGCAGTTGAAAATATCAGACTCAACAATACAGGCTTGTTATGTTGACCTTGTCCGTTTTATATATATTTCTTTCTATTATTTTATTATTCATAGTTCGTGTGTGTGTGTGTGTGTGTGTGTGTGTGTGTGTGTGTGT
>CAIGQW010055694.1:11170072-11182252 GCA_903798125.1 Danio choprae | reverse complement strand
GTGTGTGTGTGTGTGTGTGTGTGTGTGTGTGTGTGTGTGTGTGTGTTTGCGGTATGTCTTCAGTTTTTTTTTTTCTCTATAGTCACCTTTGGATTGGCAATGGGTTTTGGGTTTATTTCAGCAAATCCAAGAACTAAATTTTAAATCTTCATTTCTGATGAAAGATGATGATGATATAAAGAATTTTACTCAGTCTGTTTCCTTAGAACAGCTTAACAACCATAGAAAATGTTTGCATTTTAGCAGAAAATGGCTTATTTTCATAAAATAGAAATGGTTTGTGGCAGCCTGAAAACTGTAGTGTGTATTTGTTTATTATAAGGTTCACTTATAATGTTATCAATTGTCATCATTTAGAAGTAGTAGTCCTGTTTTCAGTCAAGTTGGATTATGAACTCAGAAATAAACACACATTAGTATGATTGGCTGACAGCTTTTTCTAGTTTTGCATCGTCTTTTAATTTGAATCTTTAAAAAAAAATCAGTTATGAATTGTTCTTAGCTGATGTGGGCTGGATTCAGAAAGAAGTCAATGCACTTACTGTATTTTTCCGCAGTATTGTCTTCAGAGATCTTTATCATCTGGTTTGAATTTAGATGTGCATTTGCATATGTTTAGCAGGGCTAAACAGACAGTGATGTAGATGTAGAAGGCGGAGTTTAACCACACTTATTCAAATATGTCTTATGATAATCATCTGTAGGCACAATTATAAAACGTATGTATTTCAAAACCTTTACAATCCCTCTAAAGCAAAACAATCCAAAATGAACGTAGGCCTATATACAAATGTGTATTTGTATTTCTTTATAATATAGCATGGATTACAATATAATAAATGGACAGAGAGAGTAAATCTTTGTCATGGACCGTACTTCTAAAAATAAGCTTGAAATGTTGTCGGAAGCAGGGTGGTGCTGATGTCACAGAATACCATCCTCAAGTCAGTGTAGTTTGTTTTTAGCCTAATGTTAGTTTTCAGTTCTTGCGTTTGCATTTAGGATCCAAAAGAGGTAAAAGTTCTATTGTCTTGTAAAATTTGGTTGAACAAAACAAAGTGTAAGTATAATCAACTGTGTTTGAACCGAACACACATATTTACAATCATAAAAAACTTATGGGAAAATCCCATGGGGATTTTATCGAGGGAACCAGTGTTATGCTAGCAGCTGATTAGCTTACAAGGTGACATCATAGTTCCTTCACTCTATAAAGAGACGCTTTCTACAAGCTGTCATTTTACAAGATTGGCATCAATATAAAATGTTTTCAGACTAAAGGAAGTTTTGATTTCTGAAACTGCCAGCATGGCATGATATGGTGAAAGAAATCTGCATTGGCAAATCATCAGTAACACTATACGTACAATATACGTGCATAATTTGACACAATCTATATTGTAAAAAGCGCTATATAAATAAACTTGAATTGAATTGAATTGAATAATATTTGCAATGAAAAGTTAGGGATGGAAGGTATGCTAATTAGGACACTGTGTACAGGGTCAGGACTTGTCAAGCTTTAGGTGTGAAAACGTACACCTTTTATTTAGAGCCTCGCTAGACAAGTCACACTTTGTGTGTGTTTGTTTGTTTGTTTGTTTGTTTGTTTGTTTGTTTGTTTGTTTTTACACTTTTACCATAGTTATCAAAAAAGCATTGTTAGTGTTTTTCACTCCATGTCTTCATTTATACCAAGTAAATGTGTTGAAGCAACACCAGATGTGTCTATAGATAAACATAAAAAAAGAGTTATTTTCAACACTATATTGACTATATTTAAATCAAAACAGCATTTTAAATTACATTTAAATAAAGTGTACATTCATTGGTTAAACAACAGCCTGCACATTTGAACATTTTTCTTCAACAGTGACATTCAAATGTGTTAAAAACCAGGATGTCTAAAACACTGGATAGACAAGAGTCAAATTAACAGTACTTTGAGATCCAAAAATATAGGAAATATGTAAAAGGTATTTTTGCATACCTTGTGTGAACAAGGAAGGAAACAGCTTTGTTTTGTGCCTTTCTAAGTTGTTGTCCAGTGTCTGTCCTTCTTCTGTGGATCAATTATTTTTCAAAGTACATACATGACAAACATACATGTGAAGTTAAAGGTGCAGTAGGTGATCTGCCAGAATGCTAGCATTAGCATAATAGTTTTGAACCCCCCCCCCCCCTGCCGGCTAAAGCTACGCCTCCTTAAGTCATGAATGCACAAACGTGCACCGAATAAATGACGATCTGATGAGGATAGACAACCTTATATAACACTAGATCATAACATTCACCAGTTAGAAAACTCTATAGATACACACACTTTGTCCAGCGCAGTTGTTGACAGGTCAGCGGCTGCAGAAATTATATTTGCCTAAACTGGCACTGGGCTAAAGTTGGTTTTATATTTGCACATTCAGACTTCCTCCTTTAATACTTCAATTTCAGAAAAGTATTGTTTGCAAATTCTAAATAGGGAAATCATGTAATCAGCCAATGACTATAAAATACAACAATTGTTCACAGTTAAATAGTGCTAATGTTGTTTTGAAGTCATTTCTACAATATTATTTCAGACCCAAGCTTAACATGTTTTAGTAAAGTCCAGATTTCAGAGTTTAGTTCAGTTCAGTGTGGTTTAAGTTTCACTGCTGAAAGTTCAAATACTGAAGAGCAAATCCACCGAAGCGCAGCTCCACAAGTCCCGATCCGAGCAAGCCAGTGGCAACTGTGGCGAGGAAAAAACTTCACCAATTGACGAAGTGAAGGAAAAAAACCTTGAGAGAAACCAGGCTATGTTGGGCACGATCATTTTTTCTTCTGGCCAAACTTCCTGTGTGGAGCTGCAGTCTAGGCACCGGGGGCTGGAGAAGCTGAGCGTCCATCGTGGAAGCTGCAGGTGAAGTGCTTCTTTCAGAAAGAAGTTCAGGTTGATGCAGAGTTTGCCTGATGTCTCTCTGTCAGCTGTAGGTGGCCATGCTTCATGTGCACGCACAAACGACGTATCTGTCTGAGTGAAGAGGCTGCGCAGAAATACACATTTAAATTTATTGACAGACCGTTTGAATTGCCTGTCGTAATTGAGTTATTTGTCGGTCCGCAGATTTTTAATTGGACGAACATTTTTTTGTCTTATGCCTTACCCAGTATATAAAAATACATATAAATACATTTAGATCATTTACTTTAATCACTACTATTGGAATGTGAAGAGACTTTTAACCAGCACAACAACAAATGTTTCTGAAGACAATCTGCACCTTTAAACTAACAAAAGATAGATTTAAACAGACTTTACGCTCTTCAAGGTGGCGCTGAATAAATTTCTAACCTGTGTATTCTGCATTTTTGCTTCTGAAAAGCTTTGAACACTCAGTGGTCATGCATGCTTCACAAAACGGCTCCTATTTAGTCTCCCTACAACTCCCGTTTTCAAAATAAGATTCATACGGAGTATGATTATTACAAGCAACAAATTATCATTGTTGTGGTCTTACTAGGAAACATTGTGGCCAATCAAACGCAGCCTGGGCCATTTATATTATTAATCCCACTGTGAAAAATGCAGTGTTCCACACAATTCCTTCATGTTGTCCCAACGCAAATCGATTAAGTTAACTTAATTATTTTTACAAATTTAAGTGGATCATAAAACAATTTAATTGTCAAAAAAACCTTAATTGCATTGTTTCAAATCATTTTAAATAAGGAGTTTGAATGAACAGCAAAAGTCATTTTCTTGAGTATGTGTGAAATGTCAGTCAGTCTGTTGTTTTGATTGACCTGTTTTTTACTCTACTTTGCACTTACTTGAGAATGAGGAAACAATGCTGTTTGAGGCTTGAAGTACAGTATCCCATTACCATGTCTTGCAAATGTTTCGCAAAATAACATAAATGTGTATGTGTTTGTACACCCCAACTGAAAAAGCAATGTATAATGTGCTACTATGTGCTCTCTAAACATAATATACATAAGGATTAAAAAGAAAGTCATTGTGGTTGTTAGTATGTTTCTCAAGGTGTGCCGATTAATCTTAGAGATATGATCAGTCCCAAGGAATTTAAAAGCGTTCTTCTTAAGGTTGTTGCAAAGCTTTTGATCAAACAAATACACATACAGTTAATGTCACGGTAGCTCAACAGAATGTTTTTTTTTTCCCATACATCAGCCTTGTTGTTCAAGCTGTAGCTCTGGAAAATACTTTGTGAATGTTTTTGACTAGATGGAATCTCATGAACAACATAGATAAAGACAGCTAAATTTTGTGGAGACCATAGAAATGAATGATTGGTGCTGTGAACTGAAAGCTATCTGTCATAGAATTATCTGTGACATCTCTTATGAAGCAGAAAACTAAAAAAATAGATCAATCCTAAATAAACGTGTAAAGGCAAAAATTAAGTCAATAGCCTGTTCGTTGACTAAATGATGTCAAAAAAGCACAAATTGTCCTTCCTAGGCTGGTCTCACCCTTGTGTTGCACAATATTAAGCCTAGTCTATACTCACTGCACCCACATAAAAGCATAGGTGTGTGTGACACAAATACCATCATTGTCATCATCAACAGTCATGCCTTGCCCCATTGTTTTCCATTGACTACAGTTTTCAATAGTCAAACTTCACTCAAATTCATTTACACGATTTAACATTATGATTTACCATTATTTAACAATATTACTGAGCTTTTGTGTGTTGTCTGATGAGAAATAAAAGTGTAAGTTCTTTATTTAAGTGTACTATTGTCAGTTTGTTAAGTGGATATATTTGTGAATAAACTAAGGCAACAGACAGTGAGTAACCTTTACCTAAAAGACCTTTGCAGAAGTGCGAAAATGATGCCCTGATTTTGTGAATTTGATTTTCTTTCTTTTTTATAACATATTGTTTTGTGTTTAACCAAAGAAATTCATAAACGTTTTGAACCACATCAATCTGAGTATATGGTGAGGAGATATTGATTTTTGGGTAAAAATGGCTATCCATTGAAGTACTAGGGTTGCCTTGTGAGAAATGTAAATTAATAGCTTACATTTACTAAATGAGCCGACAATGAACCAAATGAAATGATTAATTTAGGATAAAAAAGCATTAAAGAGATTTTACAAAATTTATTTTAGTGTCTCTTGTAAATATGTTAGATTTATTAGAAGCTATGCAAATATTTTGCTCCTATGTCTTATAAGCACTGGGTATTAAGTATATTAGGTGTATTACTGGGTATTAAAGAGATAGTTCACCCAAAAATTCAAATGTATTCACATTTACTCTCCCTCATGTGGTTCCAAACCTTCTTACTTTCTTCTGTTGAACACAAAGGAAGACATTTTGAAGAAAGCTGAAATCCTGTAACCAATGGAAGTAAATGGTTACAGGTGTCCAACATTTTTCAAAATATCTTTTTATGCATTCAACAGAAGAAAGAAACTCATTACTCATTACAAGGAAAGGGTGAGTAAAAAATGATTTTCAATTTTGCGTGAACTATCCCCAAGTGATTCCTTTGTAGTATGTGTTTAGTGAAGTGCACTAAAAGAAACGTTCTCCAAACTGACCCATTTTATTATCAGTTTATATAAACTGAATTCAGAGACTACTTCTCACCACAGTTTCCTCATGACAGTTATTCAGAAATGTTCCCTGTCATTTTAAAGAACAGTACAATGGCAGACATGTCAAATTTAATAGCCTCGTACCTTTGGGAATGTGTGCATGCAGGCAGCAGTTACCCAAGAGGGCCCACATCACACCTCTGTTTATCAGCCTGCATTAAGTTTAAGAAACCAATTCTAGCTTACAGATCAACCATGGTCACTGCACACTCCTACCTCCCCTTGTTCTCATGTAAATGGCCTCCAGAAGCCTTAGGTTGGAAGCACAAAATCACTTTCCAAAACCTTTCTTAGAGTGATCTTTTCAACCCCATGCATGAATCCCAGCTGCAACCTGCTTTAAAAAAATCCTAATATGGTTTGTATTTTTTCAGCAACTGAAACTTTGTATTACTTGCACTTCTCTTAATCATTTGCCTCCTAAGCTGAATCACTCCCATTTCCTCATTTGTAAGTTGCTCTGGATGAAAGCATCTGCAAAAATAGATTTAAATGTAAATGTAAAGTAGATCGAAAGGACAGGTAAATAAGGCTTGAACAATGGTAAAGCTGAAGTTTAAATTAGTTAGCTAAGCAGGGTCGCACTTCATTTTAAAGGGGCCCTATTATGCCTATTTTTACAGGATGAAAAATAAGTCTCTGATGTCCCTAGAGTATGTATGTGAAGTTTCAGCTCAAAATACAGCACAAATAATGTTTTATAACTCTTTGAAACTGCCTCTTTTAGGCTTCGATTCATATTGTGCTGTTTTGGTGACTGTCGCTGTAAATTCAAATGAGATGATGAAGCCCTCGGTCCAAAAGGAGGTGGGCTATAAATGCCTTTGTGTCACCTAAGCGGCATATTTAAATCTCTAATGGCGGATGGCTGCTTCTCACTCAGGGACGTTTATGTTAATGAGGGTGAGGATAGGCGGGCTTTCCCTTTTTGATGACATGTAAAAAGTGTTTCTGCAGACTGTTATGAAGTCTGATTAGAAAAAAAATAGAATGAATTCATTGTGGAATCATGTTATCTTTAACTATATACTGTATTTTTTCCGTAGTGTGCTAACAGTTTAGAGTTTTTCTTACTTTTCCCATGGTTGCTAATATTACACAGCACTGCCCATCCCAGTGTGCGATTTCAGCCACAATTAGTTCATCTGAGACAAATTTGAGAAATTCTTATAGACTCCTGAAATCCTAGGTTAAAATATGTGGTCTGACATGTTCACCGACACCCACTTAATGGCCGTTGCGATCAAATCAGAAGATTTTAGACACTTTCCTGCAGTGTGACTTCAGCTTCGACAAACGTCAAACCAAGAACCGAGAGCGTCAAGAATACCAAACCAAGAATAGGAGCGTCAAATCTGATAACGCAATCAGAGTGACAACTTTAAAACACAGTGGGGAAATGTCAAAACCGTTTAGTTTTGTTTTTTCCTGGCTTTATTATTAATGCACCTTGCGAGCAAATTATCGCTACAGATTGTGTATGTTTACTGTGAGGTATTATTTCAGAAATCTGGTTATAAATGTGTCATGGATGGATGACATCAAACTTGATGTGTTTTCTTACATGTCTGTGTTTTCCACGTCTTGATTGTTGTTTGGTCCAACATTATGACAAATGAGATGTAATAGTTTGACATGGGAATCATGCTTGTGCAGTCTGACAAACTACACTTTTATCCGATTGTGTGAGCTGGGCTTAAGACAACAGTACCCTGCTGAGAGAGAAGAATGTGATTAAGGACTAAATCATGTTTATGTAACAACATCTATGATCCACTACAAAAAGAGATCACAATGTCATTGTGTTGCTTGTTAATGAAACGATGTTAATGAGCTTAATTGCGCTACTGTTTATTTTGAACTAAGAAGATACTCTGATTTCCGGATGATTCTGGGTAACATGACTCTGAGAGAAATGGAAAAATGTACACAGTCACTAAACTGGATGAGCTACATGCATGGAAGACTTGTTAATACTCATATTACTTTTTAAAAAGACACTTTTCTATTGTGCTAACTGTACCACAAGGCATTAATCACACAATGAAAGTTGTTTGTTTGTCAAATGATTTGCATCACATTAACACTGGGTGACTGGAGTTTTTTTTTTTACTTCAGTCACCCAGTGTCCTTTGCTTGGAGTAATATTGCTGCTTGCAGCTATATTTCATTTATTGTTTTCAATGAGCTAACAGAATTTTCTCTGTTACAGGATGAGAATAAAGAGGCAAAAGGTCTTCCTGTTGTGCTTACTGGGGATTTGTGTGATTTCCTTCCTGCATTACTACACAGCCCTGCACAGTATTTCTCTGCTGCAGGAGCTCTCCTCTCCGTCCACACATCTGAAGACTCTGAAGATGTTGAGAGGTTTCTTCTGGAACTTTCCAACTGATGACTTTCACTTCAAGCAAGACAGTCAGAAACCCAGCCATCAGAAGGTAGAGCTGAGTTCTGCTACCTGACCTGACAAACCATTAGTCATGGTTCGGAGTAGTAATTTATTGTAACTTTTAGGTTTGTATTTAGTTTAATATGCAATGTAGCTTGTTTTACACACATTGTCCTTTTTAAGTCTGAGTATAATACTCCATCAGGTGGCTTTATGAACCTGCGCGCCTTGCTAATTTTATGGTTTGTTTCAAAGTTGACACTTCTTTTCCTCCCAAAAGGGTTTTGTTGACCTTCCAGATGTCAAACTTCACAAGCAGATCTTTGACCTTCATGATGATTCCACACCATTTTTTATCCACACCGAATCTGGAGCAGTGTGCTTGCACGAGGGGACGGATCTGGCTGCACTTGCATCTCACCACCGGTTACTGAAACATTACAAAGAGAAAAAAGTTCCCAAAGATGATTCAATCAACGCAGGCAAGAAGGAGGTTGGGTGTCCCTGTCGTCAGGGTTGGCATGGGCTTCAATGTGGCATACCTACTGTTGTGTATCATTCCAATCTCCCATCAAAGTCAAAAGTCACTCCCAGAAAAATTCCACGTCGGGTCATCAATGCCATAAACATCAACCACGAGTTTGACCTCCTTCACGCTCGGTTCCATGAACTTGCAGATGTTGTGGACATGTTTTTGATTTGCGAATCCAATTTTACAGCTTATGGAGATGCAAGACCTTTGTTTTTCCAGCAGCTGATCCTAAATGGAACATTTGATTACATTAAGCACAAGATTCTGTATATCTTCCTGGACCATTTTCCAGATGGTGGCCACATGGATGGCTGGATTGCGGATGATTACCTGCGCACATATTTGACCAAAAATGGAATGTCAAGGATTCAGGGCCTCAAACCAGATGATGTGTTCATCTTGAATGATGCAGATGAGATTCCAGCACGAGATGGAATCCTTTTCCTTAAACTCTACGATGGCTGGACGGAACCGGTCGCGATCCATTTGCGTAAATCTTTATATGGTTTTTTCTGGAGACAGTATGGAACGCTTAATATCTTATCCGCTTGCACGGCAGCTATGCTTTTAAAGGTTTACAAGGGCGATGGGATTTATCTTCGACGCCGGTCATATTATACCATGTCAGGATTCCGGGAGTACGAAAATTCCACGGGACGTGTTCTGGTTCCGTGGGCCATCGGAAGCCCTGTTCACTATGCTGGATGGCACTGTTCTTGGTGTTTCAAGCCAGAAGGGATTTATTACAAACTCGTATCGGCCCAGAATGGAGACTTTCCACGTTGGGGTGATTATGGGGAGAAACGGAAGATCAGTTATATTAAAGAGTTAGTACGCACAGGGGGTTGGTTTGATGGGTCTGAACCAGACTACCCACCAACAGACCCCAAAGAGCATATGTATGCTCCCAAATACCTGCTGGACAACTATGACAAATATCGCTACTTGCTGAAGAACCCATATGCAAAAGAGAAACGTTAAAAGATACAGGGCTGTTTCAAATGGGTGGCTTTAAGCCCAAAGTATATTTCAGTTTTTACAGGTATGCTAGATTATCCACACAGCACATGAGATATGCACAACTTCTTTTTTTTTTTTTTTTTTTTTTTAACCATGTGTACAAAGTACAATAGTCCTTAGGGTAGTGGCAGTCAGTCAGGCATAGTCAGAGCTTCAGACTGGCACCAGGGCAGAGATGTGTAAATGTTAATTTGATGTCCCTTCAAAAAGTTTATTCACAGTAAGTCCCTCAAGCTAAACTTTTTGATACCATTCAAAAAGTATATGCTTCAAATGTAGCATTTCATTTATCCTGAGAAGTGCTTAGTACAGTAAAAAAACTGTACAACATACCGATTGATCGACTGATGAAACATGGGTTCAAAATCAGAAGTGTTCAGAACACAAAAACTCCATCGGCAGTTGTGAAAATATGTAATATTGTAAGTCTTTGTAAACAAAGTAGCCTATTCCTCACAGGCCTTGTTTTAATCTGCGTTAAATGGTGTCTTTTGCTATGAAGGAATATTTTCCTACAACTTTTAAAAACATTTTTACACCAAAGGAATTATTCCTGTTAAATATTTTAGGAATTACATAAGCACCTACTTAAGAGCAGGGTCTAATCTAGCACAATAGGAACTACCAGTGTTTTACATGAATGTTTTTCCTTTGTCTGTGGTAGCAATTTCTCAGACACAATATGTACCACTTCCGACTATGGTAGATGATTTATTCTGGTAGCTCTCCTATTTGCTGATTTAGACTCGCAACCTATCTACATTATATAACAACAACAAGCTTGAGTTACTGTGTCATTATGGTCATGATTATGGCAAACTTGACTAAGACTTACTAAGGAAGGTACACCAGCTTACACACTCGCTTTGGATTGATTTTGCACTATTTAGCAGTTTAGCTATTATGAAATGGATGACGAAAACAATACAAGCCCATGTTGATGAGTGCATGTACGTTTGAGAGATATTATTAGATTAGATATTATTAGAGATATCCTCAATGTTCTTCTAATCAAGTACAAAGACACATTTCATGCTCAACTATTGAGCAGAAAAAGATACTGATTGAAAATTGGAGAAGGTATGCTTCGTGAAGGCTATGTGTTCAACGGTTGCTTTGCTAACTGACGCAGATATAAATAGCTATGCTTGGGCTTAAGTAGAGTTCACTCAAAAATGAACATTTCCTCATCGTTTACTTGCACTCAAGTGGTAATAAACATTTTATGAATTTCTTTCCTCTGTTGAACACAAAGCAAGATTTTCTGAAGAATGTTGAAAAATAGCTTTTTTTTGGACATTCTTCAGTATTCAACGTTCAACAGAAGAAAGAAACTCAAACCGGTTTGGAACAAGTGAAAGATGACAGAATTTCAGTTTTTGGTTGAACTATCTCTAGTTTTTAGTGGCAGGTGAACGATGAACAGCATCGTGTGCTTCATGACCCAATGATTAAAGCCATGCAGACCATAATAACAATGACAATCAACATATTAGAAATTTAGTTTTATGTCTTTCACAAGAGCTACGCAAAAGGATTTAGGCGCTTCATGAGTAAATTATTATTTTTTTAAATAAAAAAAAAACAAAAACAAGAAGAAAAACTTTATTCTTTACCAGGTTTCAATCCTATTACTAAAAGATCTCCGTAACTTGAAGGAACGTGATGGTTTGATATGAAAGCTATATTCTTATAGCTCTATCAACTGATGGTTTGTGTATTTATAATGCAAATCTGCTGGGAATATTATTTATATCAGGACTGGCTAGTTTGTCTTGGAACATTATTTGCATAATATTTTGCTCAGAAAATGTGGTGAGCGAACAAAAAGATAAGGTCTAAAAAAAACACAACTGTCTGTGTATTTAAACTAAACAACAAGGTGTATAAATTGCTACTTTAGTGAAAAAATGCATCACATACTGCTATTTTACTGTGTTTATTCTGGGTTGAAAGATTACAAACAGGATACTAGTGTATATGATTTTTGTTTTAAATTATTGTTGTGGTTCATCTACACTGGAGACATTTTATGCTTAGAAGAACGCTGTACTTATTAGTATTACAAGTAGTAAAACAGTTTTTTAAATCTATTTAGCTGATTTCTTGTTCTGGCGTAGTCAGTTTTAGCTTAGCTTAGCATAATGAATTGAATCGGATTTGACCATTCGTAATTTGCTAAAAAGAAAAACATAAAAGTGTTTCGATAATTTTCCTATTTACAGCTCGAGTCATCTGTAGTTACACATTATATATTAAAACTATTTTTGAGTGAAATGTTAATGGTCAAATTCGATTCAATTCATTATGCTAAGCTATGCTAAGCTAAGAGTGACCCCGCCAGAACAAGAAATCGCTAAAATGAATAAAATAATGGTTCAAGTCCACTGTTTAGCTCTAGTAGAATTGTTAAAAATCTTGTTTCCTAATAATAAAATTTGTTAGATTTATGCTATGCTAAGCATCATGATATCTTGTGATATCTTTTTTTTTTACTGGGTGATGAACACAAGACACATGTAATAAACATTGCTCATATCTGATTTTTTTTACCCCATAAAGCTGTAATGCCACTTTCACAGTCTGCTGAACTATGATGGCCTGTCACAGCATGTAAAGATGTAA
>CAIGQW010055694.1:11113425-11155072 GCA_903798125.1 Danio choprae | reverse complement strand
AAGCAGATTTCCCCCACATGCAGTTAAGCACCAATTTAAAAGAGACTGCTGGCTGATTTTGATTTAGATTTTTATGTTCAAAGTTTTGTGGTCAATATGACTTTTCAAAAATAAATTCATATTCATCTTCTGCAATGATGCAATAATGAATCAAAAGTAATTGTAAATACACTTATGTTCCAAAGCTTTTCAACGTCAGAGAATCCTGAACATTAACAGTCACTAAAATATATTTTTGAATTATTCTAATTTGATGATTTAATTGTTTTTTTGAGCAGCAAGTGAGGATATTAAAATGATTTCTTTATGATCATGGAGTTCTAAAGACTGAAGTAATGGCTGCTGAAAATTCAACTTTGCATTACAGGAGTAAATTCCATTTTAGAAAATATTCAAATGCAAATTAATTGTTTAAAATTGTTGTCGTATTTTGCTACAGTCTTTAGACCAAATAGTTTCAGCTTTTGTAAAAAAGAGCTAAAAATCGTCCTAACCACAAACCTATAACTTGTATATGAACGGTATATTGCATTAGTTTTTTTTAAATTCCTCAATAACCCTCCATAGTTAATACAAATCATCAGGTTCCTGATTTTCACCCACAGGATTCAAAAATAGACTTGCATTTAGATCCCAAATTATATCCATGCCTAATATCAGATGGCCAGAAATTGATTATTATTTTTTATAAATTCTTAAAATATTGGTGTCTGTGACAAGCCAGACAGATGCAGCAAGTCCAGATTTTGTAAGAAGTTCACTTTAATGTGTAATATGACTAAACAGCATTCCATACATCACGACTTAACAAGCGGATAGCAACCACTTGCTTTAAAGTAATAAACTTGTTTTGTTATTGCTCCAGTGGTCTGCTAAAGGTCAGAGTGGTTCAGCAGCAGTTTCTAATCAGATAGTCTTGTCAGACAATGTAAATATCCTATCACAGCTAAAATAAACCAGCTACTATTTTCCAGACATTGTTCAGGCAGGATCTTCCTAAGATCTGTCAGCACACACCTAAATATCTGGGCTACATCAGCGGTCCTCCACTGGGTTTGCAGCAGATTTCAAACTGCAGATCAAAACTGTTTATCATGTAGGAGTGAAACCGAAATGTCAAACCGATTTATTACGAAGACAACCAGTTCTGCTTTACTACTATACATTTTTGCATTTATCTGGTTTCGTTCTTGTATATATATATATATATATATATATATATATATTCTTTTCCTTGCATACATTAAGTCATTTGTTTTTGTTTTTTAAAGTCATAATTAGGGCTGCACAATACTGTAAAAAATATGCAATGTTGTTAAATATTGCAATAAAGATATTTCTTTCGATATATTAAAAAATGCTATTTTTATTAGCTATGTTTTAAAATCATTTATTATATATTATTCAAATAAACAGGTAATATATGTTTTTTCAGATCGAACTGATTCAGACAAAAAACTCTGTCATGGTACAAAGGTGCAAATTTTGTCTAAAAAACTGAATGAGACGACCTCAGCAGATGTTTTGACTCTGATTGGCTGTTGTCATTTTCCTCTCTTGTCTCGACTCCTGCCATTGATATTTATTTTCAGCTCTGGATTCACCTTTGGGCCGCTCTGGCCAATAGCAGAACAGCAACTACTGGGTAGGTGGAGATAAAAATAGTAAGACCACACTGATTGGTCAAATTTAGATAAAAAAAACACTGCATTAATGTCATTTATCACACATGTCTGCGATACGTATATTGCATATACTATTATCTCGATAAATATTGTGCAGCCCTTATCTGAATGATGGTAGGATCACACAACCTGACAAGTTGACTTTTGAAATTTGACCTTCTGTTGTGTGGCATAAAACACATTACTGTTGATTTTTTTTATTTTTTATTTTTACTGTTTACTGTTTCCTTACTGTAGCAGACCTGTGGCCAAAGCTGTGCCACATTTATTGCATTTATTGGTTTCACTATTTTAACGATTCATTTTAATTTGCATGCTGATATTATCAAGTATCCATGATTAAACCTGTTATAATGCAGAACGCCACAGAATGCTTTGCTTTATAAATATGAGATAGTTAGGTCATTTTGCACAGATAAGAAAATTATCAAGACTATCACCATTTTCTGAACCAAACAGAATATTTGTGCGTTTCAGAGCCACTCTGCAGTGTTTTGTTCCTGAATAATGTTTTAAGACATACTTTGAATGAATCATTTAATTAATTGCTTATTAATCCAATTTATGTGTTTCCATTAGGCATATTTTCAATTTGTAGATTTAATTTGCTCAACTTGAAAATTAATGGAAATGAAGCTACTTTTAAAAGTGATAGTTCACCAAAAAACACAAATTCTGTCATCCACTTATTCATCCTTGATTTCTATGGTTGTTTTTTTTTGTTCCCACTATGGATGTCAATGGCCGCTCTTCAGCATTCTTCAGAATATCTTGTTTTGTGTTCAACAGAAGATTGAAATTCATAAAAGTTTAGAAACTTGAGTGTGAATAAATGGTGAGGACATTTTCTCTTCAATTGCATATTGCACTTTTTAAATACTTTTCAGAAACCGGTGTAAGGGTTTGATTGTAATGATGGCCAGATCTATGTAGATTTTTACATAGAAAAACTATTGATCAGCAATAGCTTTATGATTTGCTTTTCGGTGTGCTCATACTGGTAATATTAAACTTTATCCAGCATTTTAGCTGAAATGTAATGTTACTTTACAACTTCTTATACCTGAAAACTGTCAGAACTGATTTACCAGTGTTTTTGAAAAGGTCTCCTGTTCACACATTATAGCCAAACTGTAATTTACCAGTAATGACCTCATGTTTGAAAGGGACTGTTGGGTCCTGTGGTTTTTCTGCTTTGCATTTGTTTAAGTTTTGTTTTCCAGAAATATAGCTAATAGGAAATGCTTTTCTGCTTTGTTAAACTTACTCATTTTCAAACATCTTATTCATAGTCATCCATTCTGCTCATTTCAGCTCTCACTCCATCTCTGGTTTGATGAGGTATCCATTAAATGTGATGTAAATATCCACATCGTCACTGTAGATGGCATTTTCCCGCTCATGTTTGAAAAGCCGGACCCAGACCTCGTCACTCTCCTTCAGAGGCAGCATGACACTTTGGCTCTGCATAATGGAGCGGTCACTGGGCTGAGCGTAAATGATGGCCTTCGCGTTGTCATTCTGCATGATGTGCAGGTACGTCTCCTTAAAGTTCCACGTGTGGATATTCACATTGAAGAAGTAGATTCCTGCTACGTGGCAACGGAATTTTCCGGAAAACATATCAAAGTGTTCGGGAGTGTTCACAAAGATGGTATCAAAGATCAGGGCCTGGTAGTGGTCGACGCTGTGAAGTGACTTTCTTCGGCCCACTGAGAAAGCAGAATGCTGGGACTTGCAAGCATCACCTGGAGCTCCGGCCTGACCTTTATCTCCTTTGGGGCCTTCAAAACCCTGTTGTCCTTGAGGACCCTCAATTCCAGTCTTCCCAGGAGTTCCCCTTTCTCCACGGTCACCCTTGTCACCTCGAAGTGTGAGAACAAGCAAAAATGTCAAAGCAGCAAACTAAATGAATCATGTATTAGGCTAATATTCAGATAGCTGTAACTATATTTACTGAGGGTTAGACCTGCGTTTTATTTTACTTTTGTGCAAATACAAAATATGATATTTATAAATTCCTAATGCATTAAGTAATGTTATTGAATTAAACCTTATGTTATGTTCTAAACATTGAAACCTATAAAATGCTCAAACAAATTCTGGTGGACAAAAAAAATAAATTCTCCCCAGAACCTCAAATCACAGCTTCTTAAATGTTGAAAACTTAGGCTTACTTTTTTTCTGTCTTTTGTTCTGTTTTGTCAACATGCAATTTTGCCACTAATTGTGAGCTCAAAATTTCCAAAGACCACATTTCCTGCAGACTTCATTTCTGTATATATAACAAACACGTGTGCATGCACAGACACATAGAACAACTCTCATATGGTTCCGGCCACATCAGCACCTTTCCTGCCAGGTTTGATACTTCCTGTCCACCAAGCTGGCCTCCAGTGGAGCAGAGATTTCTGAGCCAAGAAAAGTTAACTGAGGCTCACGGAGAGGAAGAGAGCAGCTGAAATCACATATTTACATCATTCAGCTGCACTTCCCTGTTGAATTAGTCACGCTTGTTTGCAGTTTGCATCCAATATCTTCCATTCAGCAATAGATTTCGAAATGGGAAAAACTGAAATCCTACAAGGATCATCAGGGTCAATATTTGATTATAATGAGGTGTACCTTGCTATTGTCATACCCCCTGCACGTTCTATCAGCCCTGATCACCAGTCACACTCTCCAGCCAATACACAACGCACTCAGTCACCCGTTTACTAATCACACACACCTGTGCACTCATCACCTTCACCTGCTCCAGTCATCATCGCAACACTATAAAGACTCACCCACTCCGTTCACTCATTGTCTGGTATCATCATCACACGATCACAACTCTCTCCGTCTTCTGATCCCGATCTTCTGCCAAGGCTTTCTGCTACTCTTCTTACCCAGAGACTAACCCCTGTCATCGGCTTGCTCAACTCAAGGGAAGTGATTCTATTGACTCTATGAACTCAGCATTGAACTAATTGCTAGCACCTCGGTGCGAAGACTGCTTGTGTTTAATAAATACTGTGAACGATACCTTTTGTCTCTGCCTTCTGTGACCCGTGACAGCTATAGTATCTCTCATTTTTTTGCCTCTGAAACATCACCTACGGATGCTTCAAAAGCTTAACTGTTGATTTTGCAATAGTATCATTGAGCATTCAGGCATAACTATAGGGTTTTTACCTGTGACAGACAGGCTTGTTAATTCATTAGCTGCATGTTTCTTTTAGCTGTGTAGTGAAACACTGTTTGAAGACTTTCATGTACCTTTGAGGATGGTCATATTGATGTATGTTCGGACCTCAGGCATTGCAGGCATGCCTTCTCTTGTGGATGCAGAGTCATCTAGTGGTGGGAGGTGGTCACAGCATCGACGGCAGGGTGGCTGAGGTACAGAGACTACCAGATGCAGATACAGACATACAAGCAGGAGGAACCCAAACATGGTGTAATCTGAGAAAAAGAATATGCAGTTACAGTCTTAACGAGTCAATCTCAAATAACTTCTGCAGCCTCCCAGTCAGTAAGGAAAATCCTCACTATCCTGGTGACTGCTCAGTTATTTTCATCTATTTATTTACTTATGCAGCAATCACTCTCAAGTGCACACCAAAAGCAGACCAAACATGCAACCTGCTTGAAGAGAAGGTCTCAGTACACTTTCAAACAAACACTGGAGCAGTCCAATTGTGGTGAGAACTTGAACAGACGCTGCAAAAAGTACGGCAAATTTTTGGACTAAACAAGCTGCCTTAGTCAGCTGCGTTGTTGATTATGGGATGAGGACTATTTATTGGCTGACAGTGCCTTCACCATGCCTTAAAACATTGCACTGCACAAAACATTTCCATTCTCATCCGTGCTTCATTCTAAGTGCCAGGACACATCAAGCTGACAGTCGTTTATTGGGTTTCGTCAGTCCATCAGTCAGGCTAGTTGGTTTGGTGTGTTCCACATGTCGGCTCTAGTTGGGTTAACATCGGAGCTCGTTGGCCCAATTCAACATGTCAAATCGGAGTCAGACCATCAGCTGAAGAGAGCACTCTAACTAGTTATTTAGCAACAAATCAGAGCGTGAGTGTGAAGTAGTGAAGTGACGTAGCAAGTAAACATTTCAAGCCAAGAAAGATCACAAAGTGGCTGGCTGTAATTTCTCTACATTTATTATTTCCAAGCAGTATGGATTATTAGATTGTCAGACATATTTGCACAAGCAAATCTCTCTGTGGAATTACTGTGATAATGGTACTAAATGCTGCTTTGTTTACGTTTTTGTAAGAAATGAGTCTGCCTTGACCCAACTTCCACTCTAAATGGTGAATTAATGCTCATTTCCCAAAAGGGCTCACTTATGAGAGAAAAGAAAAGTCAACAGTTTGTTGTCTCTGCATTGTTTGAGGTGCCTACATCTCGACCAAATGGTAACAATTGTAGAATGGGGATGGGTGTTGTGCACAGAGAACCATCTCATCAATGGTGTTGAAATTGCATTAACATAGAGAGATAGAGAAGACAACTGGGTCAACAGCCAAGGAGCAACTTCATTAACATCTAAAGGCAAGTCTAAAGACAACGTCTAAAACAGTATAAAGGTTTGAGTTTAAGCATGTTTGGGGTTTATTCTGACTCCGGTGAACCCAAGGTACTGCTGTGTATTTTGAGACTGCTACGCTGAATAAACATCTTCATTGAGATCTTCTACCACGTCCTCATCTTTTTTTTCTTACATTTTTTGTTTGTACGATTCAGTTCAGTTTTCCTTTGCGGAAAGTAATTTTCTTAAAGTATTCTCTATGGGATTTCTTTAAAAAACCTCCTTTTTTTTGAAAGATTGGTTTATTTCATATGCATTTCAATCGCTCCCTTCAATGATTTTCCACACACTTTTATTCTTCCACAACTGTGATACTCTGGAAGCACCTCTGTATTTATTAGAGGGATCATTAAGGCAGACTGGATTAGCATAATCTTGGAAAATAGAAAGTTTCTGGATAATGTTAAGAGTGGAATGCAGCCTGACAAATGTAGGCCCCCTCAGGACACGGATTAATGTTTCTGTTGGTCTGAGTCCAACTAGCTCACAGGACTACTGCTAAAGAGTTCAGTCCATGTGTCTCTCCACTCGACAGAATCCAGCTCGTATCTGACAGTTAATTCGCATGAGAATGAACAGCTAACTCAAAGCATTTCCAAATTCAGATCTGATCTTAATCTTCAATGTTAAAATAAAAACTCCTTTCCCAGCCTAATGTATGGACACTGGCGATCATAGGCTGACTGCCCTGAAAACGGCGAACAGTGTGGCTGTATTATGTTTCCATGGAATCATATAGTGCTAATCAGATGGAGAACGCTTTGCTATTATTTAAATCAATCTTTGCTGCTCCATGATTATGGTATAATCTTTTTCAGATGAACATCCCAAAACAATGAAAACTTGGTTGCTTGTTTTATATGTAGGTCAAACATTTCTTGTTCATGTCCAGGAAAACTGCAAGTGGACCTTAAATTCCAGCTTTAATCAATGGAAAAAAACCATAATATTAAAATTGCATTCCCTGTCAGTAAAAGGCATGCAATTGACCAGCAAACATACACAAACAAGGGCATTTTCACTTAAAATAGTTTACTTTTTAAAATGTTTTAAATTAAAAAAACTTGTACATTTTTTTATTTATGCGTTAATTTCTAATTTTATTCTGCAAGGATGCATTATATTGATCAAAACAGTATAGACATGGCCTGTTTTAAAATAAAGACTGCTGAAATGTATGTGGTCGCTACAAAAATATTAAGCAGCAAAACTCACAGACTGAAGAATGATAACTGAAAATTAAGCTTTGACATCACGGGAATAAATTACACTTTAAACAACTTAAACTGTAATAATATTTCACTTTTTCTTGCTATATGTTTGGTCATTTTTTTTTTCTCTCTCTCTCTCAAATCCACAAGACATTTAGTCATGTTTAGCAAACAATAGTCAAGTTATTCAACCTCTAAAAGCAGAAACGCATGTTGATCATCTCAGTTTTCTCATTCTTGATAGAAGCTTTGTAAATCTCACTTGAAAAATACGAACCACAACTGGAAGAATGTACTGTCAAAGCCTACTTTGTGCTGAAATTTGGATTGAGATGGAAGATTTTATGATCTTGTGGTAGGCTCTTCGTTACATCAGATTATAACAGAATGCTGCTGAGACTTAGTACACACTGCACCAAATGCACAGACAACCACCAAATTACAGCATGTACTTCTCAGACAATTCTACATCCCAACAAGCACAAATTCAGCAAGTTCAATATGTAAATAAATGAACACAGACAAATATGTTGACTGGTCAGACAAAGCTTGATAAACTTGGGCTTTTATCCATTGAGACCCATGAAAAAATTGATGCTTTTGACATCCAAGTAGTTAAAAGTAAAGATTTAAGGGTTTAATATATATTGCGACATACAACGTTTCTAAATATACCTAAGCTAGACAGAGAGGATATGAAATTAAAGGTATTGTTCAATCAAAAATAAATATTCTGTCATTTACTCAGCCTTCATTGTTCCGATTCTGACACAAAAAGACGATATTTAGAAGAATGTTGGAAAAAAAGGGTGAGTAAAGGGTGAGGAAATGTTCATTTTTGGACTAACTACCCCTTTAATGCATATTAAATGAATAAGCATTAAACAGAAAAACATTAAACAAATTGTTAATTATTTAAATAAATGAGCAAAGAGTTTCAGTTTTATCAAGCAAAACTAACTGCATACGTTCATACAGTAGTCAACATTTGAAATGGATCAAAACATTTAATCAAAGTTGTCCTAAATGTTTTTACAACAGTTAGGACAGTTTATTGACAATATACGTAATTTTGCATAATTAGGAGTAAGTAAAAAATAATTAATTAATACTTTAGTGGTGGATTTGCCATACAAGCATCATAATAAAAGATGCAAAGGATCAAATGTATGTATCAAATTAATTTGATACACTATGCATTATATGACAGAGACCAGGCTAAAGACAAAACGAGCATATTCATAAAACACCAACATCAAAATAACAGCATCTATGTATTTCAAAAAGGGACTTGTCTAACATTTAACGTTCAGTACACCAGTCAGAATCACTTAATATAATCATATAGCCTGCAGCCTCATAATTAAAAACATGCTGAAACAAAATAAGCACATGAAGTCTGTTTTCCCAAATTGCTGTACTGTAAAAGTGCAGGCGTGTGAATTATCAACTGTGGATCGGAGCCGTGGCAGAGCATGAATGCTTTGCACATGTTTTCTTGTCTCCAGCTGTCCATCTGCTGGCAAGATGTATCATTTTCTAAAAACTGTAACTTGCAAATAACCTAAATGAGGCTGCACAGTTTGGTTGCAAACTCATTTTCCATTATAAAAAGCCTACATGAACAACTATAAAGCACAATTTCCTGTTGGTGTTATTATATGTGCGTGTGTATGTGTGTGTGTGTGTGTGTGTGTGTGTGTGTGCGCAAGCAAGACTTACAGTACTTGTAGATGTGTTTCCTGCTGCAGTGTTGGACAGTGAGCTGAGAAGAGAAGTAGGAGAAAGGAAAAGGCAAAAATCTCCGGTCAGCTTATTTCTCCCTCCCTCCTTCTCTCTTTCTCCCTCCCTTTCTTGCTTTCTAATTTACCCTCAGTGTCTTTCTTCCATCCTGTTCGTCTGTACACACACACACATACAATGAGCCTCCCAGCTGAGACGAACTTTCCTATTTTTTGTGCTCTTCCTCCTATTTTCTGTTCTCCAAAATGAATTGACAATCAGTTTAGACATTAGAAAGATTTACTTTATTTGATTTTTAACTGCGTTCCGAAGTCGAATCGTCTTTCTAATCGTCTTTTTCGTTGCTCAGTGAACAATGTTAAATTCCGCATGACTTGTAAACATAAACATTTATAGACACACACACACACACACACACACACACACACACAAACTCAATACATTCTTCATGCTAGCATTATGTGGCTGAATAACCCAGACTTTGGTCTTCGGAGAGCTATGTTTATCTTACACAAAGGAATTTCAGGAAAATAGTCAGCAAAACTTACTACTGGAATTTTTTTGGAGGGCATACACATATGTTTTTCTATCATCGTGGAGACTTAACATGGTGCTTTCTATGATTTCTATTATGTGTTTTCTATGTTTTCAAACCCTGAACTAAATGTTTAGCATTTTTAAATTTTTATTTAGACATTTACTTTTTAAAGGGATAGTTCACCCAAAATGACAATTTACGGTTTACTCACCCTCGTGGTTATAAACCTTTTGTGTTTCTTTTTTTTTTTCTTCTTTTGAACACAAAAAAAAATAATTTTGAAGGATGCTGACAACATAAAACCATTCACATCCATAGTAGGAAAAATAAAAAAAGTACAAAAAAATATTAAAAAAGTACTGTGGAAATCAATGGATGTAGGTTTTCAGTTTTCTTTGAAATATAAGAAAGAAACTCAGATAGGTTTGGAACAAGTGAAGGGTGAGTGAATTTTAAGGCAGAATTATTCTATTAATGCCACAGACCGTTAAGTTTGTGCTCTTTGTCGCCATCTCTGTTTGAAATGTGCTGTTGCGGAATTATTTGTGAAATTGGACTCTTTACATGTGTTGATTGTCGGTGCAGCTCTTCAATGTGGATAAATCTAATGTTTTGCTGTTTGTGTTGCTGTAATTTACTGCACTGATGTGGATACTGTATCTTGAGATTTAGCATCTTAACAGTTTGAACCAAATAAGGATTTTCACCGAAGAATGTTATTTGAACGACCAATCTGCAACTTTTCTTCTCCCAACTGAGGGTGGTGGGGGGATGGGGGAACGAATGGTGATCAAACAATATAACTATTGCCAATTAGCTTATATCACAACACCAAACCATGCAATTTTTGTATTGTTATATATTATTTTGAAATTATTAAAATCAACAAGGGCCTCACGGTGGTGCAGTGGGTAGCACGATCGCCTCACAGCAAGAAGGTCGCTGGTTCGAGCCTCAGCTGGGTCAGTTGGCGTTTCTGTGTGGAGTTTGCATGTTCTCCCCGTGTTGGCGTGGGTTTCCTCAGGGTGCTCCGGTTTCCCCCACAAGTCCAAAGACATGCGGTATAGGTGAATTGGTTAAGCTAAAATTGTTCGTAGTGTATGTGTGTGAATGAGTGTGTGTGGATGTTTCTCAGTGATGGGTTGCAGCAGGAAGGGCATCCGCTGCGTAAAACATATGCTGGATAAGTTGGCGGTTCATTCCGCTGTGTCGAACCCAGATTAATAAAGGGACTAAGCCGAAAAGAAAATGAATGAAGGAATAATCTCAACAAGCATTGTGAATTTAATGTGTACTCCATGAATTTAGTGTGAAATCTGTGAATGTAGTGTGTATTGTTCCATTTAGATTTCAATATCAGTCTGATCTCTAATTGTCATACTATTCAAGTTTCACATAGGGAAATTTTTCTCCCCCCAAAAAAGATAATTAAAGTTCCTTAGCACTTGTTCTCATCCTCCAGGACTGCTCCTGTGTATACATACATCATGTAATGAATAAGAACAGCGGCCTGCCCGAATTTCCCACAAAATGGAACCAATATCACACCAATAAAACATTATATTACATCATTACTACTGTATATTGGGCTAATGTAAGGACATAGTTCTGAACACTGGCTGGTTATGTACTTGTTCAGATATTCATTTTGGGGAATTTTTAGCCCCAAAATGTTATGGACTGAAGCTTTAATATTATTATTATTGGGGCAGGGCTGGAGCAACCAAAAAGAGCACACAATATATATTTCTTTGTACAGAATTGTAATGTATATATTAAACAAGTGCTGTATCTTTTTTGAATCATCTCTTCTTCTCCATGTATTCCTGTCCCTAAAGTTTTCCTCATTTTTTTTTCTAACACTGTAGATAGAGTTCCAACCTCTGCTTCATCTTTCTCCCTGCTCATGAAATTTTTAAGTACTATCCTAATTTGAACTGTCTATGATAGTTGGTTTGTCTTAAAATGAACATTCTTAGTGGAACATCAATTTTGATTACTTAATAATAGTGCTGTCCATATACTGAACAGAAATTGGGACTTTTATTTGTTCTCTACTGGCTTTCAATATACGGACAAAAAATTTGTAAAAATGATTTAATAGAAGAAATTCATACCAATTTGGAACTGCATATAGCTGAAAACAACATTAATAGTTTGGGTGAATTTGTCTTTTAACAAAACCGTATTATACTTTTAGTGTACCTTCTTCTTTATTCTCTTTCCTCAACAGAGTATGAGAGGTATGTTGTCTTAGGGCATACTCACACTAGGTACAGTTGCCTTGAACCATGCCAAAGCGTGCTTGTCCCCCTCCCCCCTCTCCCGACATCCTGCACTCATATTGCATTTTATCTTCTGAGCCGGAGCGCGCTTACGTCATCGATGATGTGACTGTTCGGTTTAACAGGAAGAGAAGCACTCTCGCTCAGCAAATGAACCAGGAAATGCGCCCGGGCACAGTTCGGATAGCCTAGTGTGAGTACACCCTTGGGCAGGGTTCTTTATGTTTTGTTTTTTACTTTTCTCTTCATTCTTTCTCTCCTTGGAAATAATGATAGAAATATAATGCGTATCCCCTCAAAAACTAGAGCTGATGATAAAATTACACTATGAACTATACTCATGTATTATAATACATATAATCATTATAAATATAGATTACCTCTGCCTTAGTGGTGCAGTGGGTAGCACGTTCGCCTCACAGCAAGAAGGTCGCTGGTTCGAGCCTCGGCTGGGTCAGTTGGCGTTTCTGTGTGGAGTTTGTATGTTCTCCCTGTGTTGGCGTGGGTTTCCTCCGGGTGCTCCGGTTTCCCCCACAAGTCCAAAGACATGCGGTACAGGTGAATTGGGTAGACTAAATTGTCCATAGTGTATGAGTGTGAATGGGTGTGTATGGATGTTTCCCAGAGATGGGTTGCAGCTGGAAGGGCATCCGCTGCGTAAAACATATGCTGGATAAGTTGGCGGTTCATTCCGCTGTGGCGACCCCAGATAAATAAAGGGACTAAGCCGAAATGAAAATGAATGAATGATTACCTCGACTATTTTCTGAAAATAAAAATTCTGGTGTTTTTATAATAACAATAATAAAATTTGTATTATTTTATTATTTCATTTGCATAGGCATGTACCTTTCTTCTAGAAGTAGGAAAGTGGTAGAGTTTACATTTTCTTGTACATATTCTAAGTAAATCGTGGGTATTAAGCATTATATCTGTGTATTATATCTGGTTAGAGTATGGAAGTTAGAAGTCAGAGCTTACACATGATAACCAATACTGCATGTATACGACATTATAGGTCTTGCACAAATGGATCATCTGTGTAATAAAAGGCTTTAAAAAGACTTTTGAGGTTCTGTAAACATTAACTTTAACGCGTGCCCTTCTTGCTATACACACAGTCATCTGTTTTACATTAGCACGTCTGGGTCATTGGATGAATTCCTGTTACTTATGTAATAGTAACCACCTCGTTCTCTCCATATGGAAAGAAAATTAGGGTCTGTCATTGACCTTTGATTGACAAAAGGCAGATTTTTGTCCTCCACTCTACCCGTGCTCATTCCTCTCCATCTGCTTTCTCATTTTCCTTTCAATTGTTGTCCAACATTCTCCTCCTGGTTTTGCACGCATAATTATTTGCTGTTAACCTCAGCACTCGTGAGATCGTTTTTTATGAAGCTTGAATTTTGGGGGTAACAACCATCTGTAGCGTCTGAATATAAAATTAAGTAGTTTCAACCATTCCAATCCCATATGGATTTCTTCTGTGGAACACAAGGATAGGTATTACGCACGGAAGTCAAGCTGTTGTTTACCATAAAATGCTTTACTATAAAACTCTGTACAGCAGTTTAAAAAATGTGTGTGTTGGGAAAGTTTTTACTGTACAGTGATTCCTACTTACTGTAAAGACTTTACTGTACTGCTTTGTTTTTATCCATTAAATTCAAAGTTACATCTCACCAACAATATTGCATTGATAGAATACAAACAACTTTCAAAAATAACTTTTTTTAAAAAAATGGGCATATATTTTATGTAAATATGAATTTATTCAGAAATTCATGTAAAATATGTGTAATAATGGGGAGAGCTGCTGAATACCAATTTACAAGAAATTTTTACAAGAAGTATTTACTATTTAGCATCGTCATCTTGTGATCAGATCTATGAAAGTCCAGGTATAAAGCAGGACAGGTCTTAAAATCTTCAGAAATCATTATAATATGTTGGTTTGCATGATTTAAATGTTATCATTCAGAAATCTCGTGTAGCACTCCTACACTCCATACTACTTAAAACCTCTCCGTCTTTGCTTTATTATACAATTTTGAGCTCACCACTGCCCCCCTGCTGGTGAAATAATTTCATTAGTTTCATTAAAGATGACCAATTCCAGGCACCTGCATATCTGAGGACCAGAATCTCAACCATATTTTAAAACCAGTGCCACATAAATGAAAAAGCATGTTGCAGATGTTTTGGGTTTTTTTTTTTTTACTGAGAACTAATTTTGTTATGGTTCGTCGAGTTTATTTTTCAGGCCAGGCAGAGGAGAAAAGCATTAATTTGGTTACAAAAACCACACTCCACAGCAGTGAGCGGAAACAAGCTTGTACATATAAATGTCAGACCACATGCTTGCACTCATTCACTCTCACACACACACACACACACACACACACACACACACACACACACACACACACACACACACACACACACACACACACACACACACACACACACACACACTTAAGCTTATTGGGTAAACAACATCATTTTCAAGCCATGATAGTTTTGGGATTTTATTTCAGTCTAAATAATAAAAAAGCATACACTGGATAACAGATTTCTTTTTTCTTTTTTTTCTTCTTTTTAACAAGCAAAATATCAAAGCATGGAAGCTTGTTTTGCCAGGAAAAAAATACTAATTACATTTGTTTTACTTTTTTTCCTCAGTTCTGCATTTATATCCTACAATACTTTATTTAATTCTGTGGCTGAAACGCTTTCATAAATAAAACATTCTTTTTTATTGAAGAAAAAGTGAATACATAAATGTTTATGTAAATGTACAAATGTTTATTTTAGTAATAAAAATATATTCTTACAATTTTAAGAAGTACCCAAATAATGCCACTTAAAACCTTGTTATAAAAAGTACAGATATCATTACAGTAGGAGTGTTGTAATATATCGAGTGATTTTTGCCCTGAACGGGCATAAAGACAATATGATTCCCTGAATTTATCCCTTGGAGAAAAAAAAATTCACATTTCAAAAGCAGCATTTCTTTCACGTTTGTCACATGCATTGGTGTTAATCATAAAAAAAGTCAATAGCAGCTAAAAATAAAGCAAATGCTTTGCATTCGATATTAAAAACTTGGATTTGGAGACTTAAACCACTAGGTTTGAGCTCCTTATACACTGCCCTTTTCAAAAGAATAAAATAAAATGACACTCTGGCAAATAGGTAAAAGCCTCTCATTAGATAATTACTGCATGGATGATTATGTTTCAGCTGATACGTTATTTAACTGTAAATGATGCAGAGAGTAGCTTCTCATTTCTTAAACAACCATCTCAGAAGACACATCCTGTGGTTGCTGAAAAGATGTTCATCTGTTTCAGAAAGGTCAAACTGTTGGCAAAGATAACATCTAATGAGATTGCTGAAACTAATAGCGTTAAAGAACTGTTTAATGCAAAACTGTAAGGATAGTGCCGAATCATCTTTTTTTAGGAATAAATTTAGTTGGGGGGAAAAAAACTTAATTAAGATCGGCGATCACTTAATCGTCTGGTAAAATCAAATCATAAAAAACCAACAGTAAAACTCACGTTTGTGCTTAATAGTGAAAGTAGGAGCCTTTAAGTACAATGCAGAGGAAACTAAAGGGATAGGGACTGAACAGCTGTGTAGCCTTAAGAATACCACTTATCAGAGGTATTAGTCTAATTAGCTTAATCAGAAAAAAATGTTCAGTTTGCTAGGAAGCATAAAGGTTAGATTATGAAGGGATTTTGTAACCGTTATATTTATTTTTTTTATACATTTTTAGATGGGCAGTGTATATTTAAGATACTGAAATATCGAATGTTAGCAAATGTAATTTTTCTTTGGCATTATAGTTCAGGTAATATAGGCTAAAATTGCCAAAATCAACAATATTAAATCAGCAAAGCAGACTTAGACAACAGATATTCCACAGATGAGCTGCTTCCTTCATGTCAAACAACATGTATACAACACTAAGTGTAACAGAATGTTTTGGGTTCAGCTAACTGACAATCACCACAGACAATAATTTTAACATGTTCAGTAATGCAAGTCTGTAAGAGGGGTTCAAAAACACAAATGTGCTTGCGTTTTTGTCTAAGCAGCTAATATCAATACATCCATTCAAAAACTTGTTGTTTAAGTTGTAGATGTCTCCTTATTGCATTGGAAATGACATTCAAATAAAGCTTCAGTACTGAACCCAGAACTTTAAATCTAGCTTATAATGTCTCTGCACAGACGCATCTGGAATTTAACAGTTCAGAGCTGTTACAATGCAGCTGTTGTGGGTCATTGACCTTTTTATGATGGTTTATTATCATTGCAATGAAATAAAGTAAAGTATATAATTGGCAGTTACATAGCAGTAATGCACATTACATCTCTAGGGGAGACCGAGGCTAAAAAAAAGTTACTTAAACAAGTATTACAGGTATTTTTAATAGATGTCAGGTCTGTACAAAATGTTTTAAATGATCAAATCAGCTATTTGAGATTGTCTAAGAGGATGCTATGACCTATTTATAATCCACTCTTGTATTTAATATGCATGGTTTGTTCAACTTTACTGAAAAAATACACTGCGAATTGTCAGGTTCACTTTGTGACAACTTACCCCTATAGAGTGTCAGAATATGTGCAGCTATTGGAGCATGTTGCCACAATTGTGTTCAATGAACTGCACTGTTTCTTCCTGAATAAATAATGTCAGAATGTAGCTTTTTATTGTGAGTCTTTAAACTACACCGCCTTTCAAAAGTTGTACGAATTGTTCATTTTAATACAGTTGTTCATCAAGGATGCATTAAATGAAATGAAAGTTACACTAATAAACTATTGTTAAACAATGTTCCAAAAGATGACATTTTTAAATATATCTATTTATCAAAAAAGTTCTTGAAAATATCAGTGTCCACAAAAATATTATTCAGCACTGTTATATTAAAAGCTGTCCTTCTTAGGAAAATATAGATTTTTTTTTAATTGATGATAATAAACATTTGTGAGAATCAAATCAGAATATTAGAAAGATTTCAGAAGGCTTGTGTTACACTGAAGATGAGTATTTTTGTTGAAAATCATCACAAGAATCAATTATATTTAAGGAATCAATTATATTATATATGAGGTTATTTTACATTTTTCATCATATTTAACAATTCTACAGTTTTAATGTATTTTTCGATTTTAAAAATGCAGCCTTTGTGGCAAAATAAAAGGAACTTTTATTATGTAACCAACTCTAAACATTTGAAAGGTATATTTTTTGTTTTGCCCTGGTCTCCCCGTGAACCTCCCTTCAGATGGATTTATTGCTGTATTTCTGCATCTCCTTCAGGGTGAGATATCCGCTCCCGCTGGGCTCGATCATGGAGGAGGGTCTGAACGCAGTGCCCTCTGCTGGCTCACAGACAGAAGCACAGCTGGGTGCCTTCGCAGGTTCAGACCACGCTGTGAAGACAGGCACCGGAGCAAAACCCTCAACTGGCCGAGCGCCACCCTGGGACAGTGACATAAGGAAGGAAACTAGAGCGTTTCCTTCTGCCACGGTTCTCTCCGCGCCTCCCATCTCTTCACCGTCTCCATCATCCTCACAATGCTGCTCATCAGACATGGCAAACCCTGAGTCCGGGCTCATCGGCTGCTCCGGCAGGGAACTTGGGGATCCCAAAGAGTGGCACGAAGAGCTAGATGATGAGAGAGTGGAGCTTGTGCCCTCATCAGGGTGGTAAGAGAAATACACAGGACAGGATTCCAGGTAAAGTGACCCAGTATGAGATGTGCTGTAGAAGTAGCCCATGTTATAGAAACCTGAAGAGGATGATGCTTTACTGGTACCGCTGTTTTCCACTCCAGAGTCCGCCTGACTGGTATGAACTAGCATGGCGGTGGACATCTGGACATCGGGATCCATTAAGGAGACGTCCCACATATCGGAGACCTCCACGGGTGAGATGTCATCACTCGATTGAGGCGTGAGAAACAGGCCGACTGAATTCTGACCGCCCAGCCATTTCTGTGGACAGGTGAGAGGAAATGCATGAGGTCAGTGTGTGTGTGTGTGTGTGTCAATTTAGGTCCCCACTGGTAAATATGCTCATAAATCACACAATATGAAGTATTTTGAGCATGTAAAAATGCAGAATGTGTTTTCTGTTAGAGTTGGCTTTAGAGGTAAGTTTGGGTAGGCGGATCGAATATACTGACTCTACAATAAACCTCTTACACTCAAAAAATTTATTTAGCTGGTTACTTATTTATAATGAGCTGAACCAAAAACCTTTTTGGCACAACTTATTTGTTTTATGTTCAATGCACTTAAATTTGCAAGAACAATTAGGTTAACTTTTTGTTGGGAGAACAGGAAGGAATTGTGTGGAACTCAACTCAGCATTTTGTGCAGTGTAGAGAATAACAGTATAAAGATCATTATGTCTACACTGAGAAAAAATTATTTCTGCAAAATTGTTGCAAACAAATTATATGGGTTGAATTTAAACAATCAAATAAAATTTTGTAATGTTCAACTTGATTGGATTGTTTAAATTCAGCCCAAATAAATTGTTTACAACCACTAACTTAAAAAAAATGTAGTAAATCCAAGGAATCATTTTTGAATCCTTTTTTTCAGTGTATGAGAGTTCCCACCAGGATATAAGAACATGTGTGGGTGTGTGTTTGTTGGCAGGCAAGCAAGCTGAAGGAAAGACACTAGTAGGTTTTTACAAGAAATGCAGCTCTCGCCATGTCAATAAACATGGGTGTGTCGAGACGAGGGTGAGTAAAGTCAAGACTTAAGTGTGAATGGCAGTAGTTTCATACATTTATACTAGCTGTGATGTGTTGGTGTGAAAGGCAAAACAGAAAGCTAAATAATTTGTATTGTACTCAAAGTAATATCAGTATTGTTCAAAAGTTTGGGGTTAGTAAGCATGTCAGAATTGGGGCTGGGTGATTATAGATTTTTGTCATATCCTGATAACCATATATAGTAGTTGAAGTAAATTTTAAACTTGTGTGAGACTAATTCTCTTTCACATATTTCCCAAGTGCTGTTTAATGGAGAGAAGATTTTTTTTAACACATTTTAGTTTTAATATCTAATTTCCAATACCAAATTTCTTTTGTTTTTGCTATGATGACAGTACATACTATTTTACAAGCTATTTAATTTATTAAGGTGCAGTTTAAAGGCTACTAACTTTTTAAAGGCTACTAAGTTTAACTACTGTAGGTTAATTAAGTTAACTAGACAAGTTGGGTTAATTAGGCAAGTCTTAGGAGAACTGTGTTTTTTGTGTAGTCAAAGTAGAAAGAAAAGAATATATTTTTCCTAATAAAAAGAAGTAAGACTTTCTCTAAAAGAAAAAAAAAAGTATTTTAGGAAACATCTTGAACATTTCCTTGCACTGTTAAATGTAACATGGAAAAAATATTTAAAAATATTTAAAAGTTTACAGGAGCTATTTTGCTATTTTGCTATTTAACTGTATAAGACAATATGGTATTAACGATTATATTGACGGGCCTCACAGTGGCACAGTGGGTAGCACATTCACCTCACAGCAAGAAGGTCGCTGGTTCGAGCCTCAGCTGGGTCAGTTTCTTTCATTTCAGAATTCATTTTCTTTTCGGCTTAGTCCCCCTACCAATCCGGGGTCGCCACAGCGGAATGAACCGCCAACTTATCCAGCATATGTTTTACGCAGCGGATGCCCTTCCAGCTGCAACCCATCAGTGGGAAACATCAATACACACTCATTCACACACATACAGTACGGACAATTTAGCTTACCCAATTCACCTATACCAGATGTTTTTGGACTTGTGGGGGAAACCGGAGCACCCGGAGGAAACCCACGCAAACATGGGGAGAACATGCAAACTCCACACAGAAATGGCAACTCACCCAGCCGAGGCTCGAACCAGCGACCTTCTTGCTGTGAGGCGAATGTGCTACCTACTGCGCCACCGTGTTGCCCGAAAAATGGTTCTTTTTGAAGTGTAAAGATATTTCACAGTATTACTGTTTTTACTGTATTTAAAAGAGGCCTATTATGCAAAAATCAATAATATAAGGTGTTTAAACGCAGTTTTGTGGCAACAGTGTGACTGTAGCCAGCTTCTAATGATAGAAATTAATCAATTGCATTTTTTTAAATCACTCTTCATAAAAAAAATGTCTGTAGAAACACTTTTATTGACATTATTCCTTTGTACAGTACGTGTTCTTGGAGAAAGTCCTGCTCATAGTGACAATCTCTCCCTCATTAGCATAAACAGCCCTGAGTGAGAAGCAGACGTTTTGAATCTCCTGCTATGCTAATCCATAGGCATTTTATCTCTGCCCTCTGTTCAAAAGAGGGCTTGGAACACAATCTCTTTTGAACTTTAAGTAACAGTCATCGAAATGGCACACTTTGGAAGCCTAAAAGCCTAACAGGTGCCGTTTCAAAGAGTTTTTTTTTTAAGAGACATTATTTGTGGGGTATTTTAAAGCTGAAACTTCACATACACACTCAAGGGACATTAGAGACTTATTTTACATCTTGTAAAAATGGGCATGATAGGTCCCCTTTAAATCAGCATCAGCTTGCTAAGCATAATAGATGTCTTTAATTAAATGCCAACCCCAAATTTTTGAATGGTATCAAATCCATGAGTATTTCATGTAACACATATTTCATGTAACACATATTTCATGTAACACAATCATGGTCCATCTTGCATGTTTTTAAAGTGCCACACACAAACGCCGCATTTTTTAGATGCTGTCAAGTTAAAAGAGCTTCAACTTTTACACGCAGCATTGCTCTGTCTGTTCCAGATCAGTGGGTGGAGCATGTTTCTAACACATTTCAATGTAACACATACACACTAAATGAATTAATTTTGAACTTACCCGGAAGTTTCCATCATGAATGGTATGAAGAGGCTGAAAGTATTTGGATGGGTCTGGAACATGTTGTTGTATTGGTTTTAATGGTCTGCAAACAGATAACCTTTTGTAAAGCTGCTTTGAAACAATAATTGAAAAGCGCTATACAAATAAACTACATGCATAACACGCACCTACTGTATGCTATTGTTCACTTTCCACAAAACGGGTAAAGACAAGGGAAATGTCAGATATGTCAACTAATATTATAAAACACATGGTCATTAACAATGTTTTAACCTTCAAGCTGTATTTTAATACTTGGACGCTTTTCTTATGGGGTTTGAAATCTTTAAGTTTTAATTCTAGTTAAAAATGTAATAACAATATTGTTATATAGATATAAGATATAAGAGCAAACATTGTACTAAATAATAATGTTACTTTGTTGCTCAATAAAGCAAGGGCAAGACACACAGACATAATACTCACCGGCTGCTTTTCTTTACTTTATAGATGATTATCGATATGATAATGAAAACAAGCAGTATTCCACCAATCAAAAATAGAGGCATATTATCAGACTCTGATGAAAAACAAGAGAAAACTGTTGTCATAACATAGTGCAATCTTAATTTGAGAAAAAATATTTTCATTTTACTGAACCCACTTGGGGATTTGACTGCATCCTCTCCTGGTTTTACTGGTAGGTTTCCAATCTCAGACCTCCAGGATACGACAGGACTCCAGTCGCTCCATTCCCCCCGAAATTGACCATCATTATTAGGCTTAACTGGCTTCACGCGTACCCTGACCTGGTAGTCTTCACCTACAGTCAGTAAATCATGGTCCAGCAACGCGTAGTTTTCTTGAGAGAGTTGGCCGGGTTTTGCCCTCTGCAGCACAGAAGCAAACAACAAATAGAGGCAATTTCAGCGCAATACAACTTAATCATTCATCCGTTAAAAAAGCTTTTGATGTTTTATTTGACTTGTCGTGTAATCATCACAAGACAGTTTGACTAAGCTTTACAAGTTTGTTAGAACTAGTTCGTTAAGTAAATGTTAAATAAAACATGTATATCAAATACAAATGCTTGCTTACCTCCCAGCTTGTATGTGCATCTTTAAACTGCAATTGAAATTCATGCTTCTTAATGCTTTTTGGAAAATTGCTGCCTTTACTCCAAGACACGTTGTTCCCATTTACAACAGGCTTATCTGGTGGTTGCGTCTTAACTGTCATTTAATAAATAAATAAATAAATAACAAGCATGAGGCAAAATTACAGTGATAACAGCAGTAACAACAAAAAAACTTAAAGGAACACTCCACTTTTTTGGTATAGGCTCAGTTTACAACTCCCCTAATTGACTCTTGCTCAATTTCAAAAACAGAATTTAAAGATTGACTCTTCTATGGTTAAATCTTGTACTAAGACTGACAGAAAATTAAAAGTTGCTATTTTAATATTTCCAGTATGGAAGTATACTCTTATTTCGGCATAATTAACAAGGAACTTTGCTACTGTACCATGCAGCAGGTGCAATGATATTATGGAGCGGCTGAAAATGGTCTATAATTAAAATTAGAATTTATGATTAGAATTTTTTTTTTCTTCTTCAAATATTTTACAAATTAGGTTTAATAGAGCAAGAAATTTTTCACAGTATTACCTATAATATTTTTTTCTTCTGAAGAAAATCTTATTTGTTTTATTTCGGTAAGAATAATTTTTTTAAATGCGTTTTAAGATCAATATTTTTAGCCCTCTTAAGCAGTATTTTTTTTCAATTGTCTACAGAACAAACCATCATTATACAATGACTTGCCTAATTACCCTAACTTGCCTAATTAACCTAATTAACCTAGTTAAGCCTTTAAATCGCACTTTAAGCTGAATACTAGTATCTTGAAAATATCTAGTAAAATATTATGTCCTGTCATCATGGCAAAGATCAAACAAATCAGTTATTAGAAATTAGTTGTTAAAACTATTATGTTTAAAAATGTGTTGAAAAAAATCTTCTTTCGGTTAAACAAAGCCAGGGGGCTAATAATTCAGGAGGGCTAATAATTCTGACTTCAACTGTATGTATGCTATCAAAAAACGTTTTTTTTGAGAGAGAGAGAGAGAGAGAGAGAGAGAGTAAGATAGATGCTAATGGTCTAATCCGATTCAGTAATTTATGCATTTATGCTAGGCTAAGCTAAAAGTGATCCCCCCAGACCCGGAGATCTGCTGAATGGATTCAAAAATGGTAAAACTAAACTGTTTAAAAAAATCTATTTCCAAAAAAGTCGCAGTGTTCCTTTAAACCTTGTTCCTATAAACCATGTTCCTATAAACCATGCGAAAATGGCTTCCAGGGCTAATTATTTAATGTGTTACAGTGACCCCTGCTTTCCTCTAATTTCTTCTCAAATTATTATTATTATTATTTAGCATTTACCTCAATTTTAACCATTTTCATAACCAAATTATAGTGCAAGGATGGGTTTTTCACCATCCCAGACCTATAAACGTTCAAAGATATAAATACTATGAAATAAAACACTGAAAGCTTTGAAAATACCTGTAAACTGGATTTGTAAGAAGCAACACAGGACAATGTCTGGTCTCTTCCCTTCTACTCTTTGCTAAGTTTTGTTTCTCTCCTTCATCTCAGGCTTTGTGAATTTTTTTTATAGGGAGTATTTTTTATAAATACTCAGGTGTGATCTGGGAGCAGGCCAAGATAAAGAGAACGACTCCTCTCTGGATGAGGGAATGCCTCTATAAAGATCTTTGATAAACTTTGTCTAAAGAGAAGGTAGAAATGTCTCGGTGACCATGGAAGTGATTAAATCGATTATACTTCGATTAGCATGAGTGAGCAGGTGGCAACCGGACCCGTTAAACCTGCATCCTTTGACTAAATTCAGAACGTCAAAATCATGTCTGTGAGAACCACACAATGCAGCACACAATGGGCTGTGAAACTGTATGTGGCATCAATGTATAAGGGAAGAGTATGGGACAAGATATCAATCAAAACTGTAAATTGAGTCATGAATGACACGTGATTAATTCCTAATTCTAAATACAGTCTAAATTTAACAGTCTCTTGGAGTCTTGGAGTCAGGTGAAATTCGGAGCTGGAAACCAATTTAAATAAAGTGTAATAAATAAGCGAATTATTTGCAGAAGGGCTAAAAAGGCTTGTATGCATTTAACCTTCAGCCATTCAACTTACAAAAGAAAAATGACTTCCACTTACTGTGTCGGCCTGGCTGATAATGCCGCCTGGTGATGAGAGATCCATTGCAGCTCACAGACAACCAGATTTTGTTAATGAAAAAGAAGTACTGTGTGACAGAAAGGGGAATGTAAGGACATGATGCATATTGATCAAATTTCATGGAAAATCTCATCAATTTCTACTCACAGCTTTTTCTAAAATTAAAAAACAGCTTCTGGTAGAATTTGACGGTTTGTTCTGCGGCACCAGCTCACATGTGAAAGATTGTGATTCGCTGCTCGGTTTGGGCACCTTATTACTGCACACACACACACACACACACACACACACACACACACACACACACACATTCAAATTCAATAAGGTTTGTTCATCAGTGTTCAAAATTGACTTGAAGTGAACTAAAATCACAAACCTTATTCCCCAGATTCCCTCAAGCTCACATCGCTGGTTGGAGAAATCGTTACAGTTCCACCACACGCAAGAAATGTTTGTCATGTAGTCATTCACACAGGTCAGATCTCCTGTTTATGGAGAAATCAGAAGACAGTAAGAGAATAGAAAACAATTAAACATTTGCTTCTTCTCCACAATAGTTTCAAATTAGAGCGATGTGCTGATAACAAACATCCAGAGACCATCCACACTTCTGAGAGTGACGTTCAGATGAATAGTAAATATGAACTCTTACAGGGGGGCTGCACGGTGGTGCAGTGAGTAGCACGATTGCCTCACAGCAAGAAGGTCACTGGTTCGAGCCTCGGCTGGGTCAGTTGGCATTTCTGTGTGGAGTTTGCATGTTCTCCCCGTGTTTGCGTGGGTTTCCTCCGTGTGCTCCCGTTTCCCCCACAAGTCCAAAGACATGCGGTACAAGTGAATTGGGTAAGCTAAATTGTCCGTAGTGTATGTGTGTGAATGAGTGTGTGTGGATGTTTTCCAGAGTTGGGTTGCAGCTGGAAGGGCATCCGCTGCGTACAACATATGCTGGATAAGTTGGCAGTTCATTCCGCTGTGGCGACCCCAGATTAATAAAGGGACTAAGCCGAAAAATGAATGAATGAATGAATGAATGAATGAATGAACTCTTACAGGTCATTGACACAGAACACATTTATTTTGCAATGTAAACATGCATTGTGTATGACCGTTACACTTGCATCTTGCATGTTTTTAAAGTGCCACAAACAAACGCCGCATTTTTTAGATGCTGTCAAGTTAAAAGAGCTTTAACTTTTACACGCAGCATTGCTCATCACTGTCTGTTCCAGATCAGTGGGTGGAGCACGTTTCTAATTATAGATGCTCAGTGGTTGCATCTAGATACCCTCAAGCTCTGTGCTTTTTTACAAATCATTTCTGAGCATTGCATCTGACAATTTTAGACACAAAGGCTTAAAAACTGCAACAAAACAATGTGCATTTATGAATTGTGCTCGGCCCTGGAGGGCCAATGTCCTGCAGAGTTTAGCTCCCACTTGCTTCAGTACACTTGCTAGAAGCTTTGTAGAATACCTGGTAAAAGCTTGATTAGTTAGATCCGGTGTGTCTAATTGTGGTTGGAGCTAAAATCTGCAGGACACCGACACTCCAGGATCGAGTTTGGGCACCCCTGCTCTAGCAGTTAATTCTTTGCGCACAGTTCATTTGTATAATTAGTACTTGTCTGTTTCTTGTTGTATCACTAAATGCCTCCTCAATGAAACCTGTGCATTATACAAATCACTAAGAACCACAAATTCAAACTAAAATAATGTTAACTGTAAATTTTCCTTTTTTTTGGGTGAACTCACTTTAATGCTCCCTTTCATTTCTACTTTATTATCCCTTTATATTGGTTCGTCTTGTTGTACAGAAATGGAATTATCATTTGTTTTAGATTTGCTAAATATTTCCATAAAAGCAACTCCTCAACGAATGTCCTGCAAGTTATTTTATGCTTGTAAAAATAATCAGTAGAGAAAAACTATTACGTTACCGAAGATTGATACGAGTGATCACCTAAAAAACAAATCATGTAAAAAAAATATTCCCCCAAAAAATGAACGAGATTGCACTTGACACTCGTATCGTGTTCTTTGAGACAAACCTAAAAAAAAATACTTCTTTGATTATTTGTTATATTTCTAAGGTGTCTCAAAAAATCTACCTGCAAAATTCTAGGAACACTGATTTATGATTTGTAAATATATCAAATAAAAAAGGAACACTTGAGTATTGGATGAATATTGGCTTTGTACCTGTTTGTGAGTTCCTGGACTGGCAGGTACCACAAAGTAGGATGAAGATGAACAGAAGGGAACGCCAGTAATCCTTCATCACTACTTGGTTCTTAAACACAAAAGATATATCACAAAACTATAACACTATATATAAAGCATCATTGGATTCACCTTTTGTATTTTTCTAACAGGTCTACTGTGTTTAATATTACCGGATGCATTTCAGGTTTGAAGAATTTCCACTCAAACAATTAAGAAAAAGTAAATAATCATAATGTTGCACCACAACATTGGTGGTTCCATGAACAATCTTTAACATTCACGCAACCTTTTAATTCAGCAAAAGTTTCTTTACATCAAAAGAATATATTTCATGCTAAGGAAAAAAGTTCTCTAAAAGGTTCTTTGGAGATTTAAAAATTGTTCTTCTATGGCATTTCTGTGAGAAACCTTTCGAATTGTTTACCCCAAAGTCTCACGCCTTATTAGCAGCATTTACTGTAGGTTTCTCGTGCAGGTAAATACAATATTCGTCAATGTGTCAAATTTACGAAATCCTTTTGAAATTCACTAAGCATTACATTTAAACAACATTTTTGATCAACACAACAAGGTTACACAACATAGACAAACAGTATATTACTACAGTGATATTTAATGTGCATAATATTGCTTCCAAAATAATCATGTTCATATAGTTATTCATGGGCTACCGAAAGTAAAATGCGTTAATGCGTTTACTCCTTTAAAATTCAATTGTACTGTTCAATGTTATATGTAGAATAATGTCATCTCACTTTACTTAGTTTTTTTTATTGAAAAGGGAACCATTTTGGGTTCTAAACTATAGACATGAATGGAGATGGAAAAGCAAAAGTAAATATTAGCCCTCTTGTGAATGTTTTTTTTCCTTTTTCAAATATTTCCCAAATGATGCAGAGCAAGGAATTTTTCACAGTATTTCCTATAATACTTTTTTCTTTTGGAGAAAGTCGTCTATGTTTTATTTTGGCTGGGATAAAAGCAGTTTTAAATTTTTTAAAAACCCTTTTAAGGCCTATTGATTGGCCTAATTACCTTAACTTGCCTAATTAACCTGATTAACCTAGTTAAGCCAAATACTAGGTTTACTTTAAGCTGAATACTAGTATCTTGAAAAATATCTAGTAAAATATCATGTCCTGTCATCATGGCAAAGATAAAAGAGATCAGTTATTAGAAATTTGTTAATAAAACCATTATGTTTAGAAATGTGTTGAAACGAATCATCTTTCCGTTAAACAGAAATTGGGGAAAACATATACAGGTGCTAATAATTCAGGAGGCCTAATAATTCTGACTTCAACTGTGAGTCCATATGTGCTGTACTCTTCATTTTTTTTTGCATGCAGAATATATCTAAATTATAATGAATGGTTTGCTCGACGGCTTCCGCCATTCACTTTCGTTGTATTCTGTAACTTTTAACACAATTAACAAAAATCATACAGTACTTGGTTTACCTGAACGACATGCACAGCAGAGTAAATGAGGATCATTTTTCATTATGAGCATTTAAACACTTCACTACATACCACACACGTGACAACACTCAATTTTTCATCAGGTTTCATCACACTTTGTATGGTTAACACATGGTTAAATCCACTCGTACCTGGTGCAGCACAGACTGTGGTTAAATTAATCTTTTGACTGAAAATCAATATCTATGATTATATCTGGTGTGGGAAACAGACAATGTGATAAGGCCATCTGCTAATAATTTAGTGGCAAAACTACTTTGAGGTCACAAACTGACGCTATGGAGATATGACTAAGTTAAGAACCAACAACACTTGTGGCTGTACTCTGTGGCTGAAAGTGACACATATAGAGAAATGCACGCACAAACCATATTACTCCCGGCAAGGAGGACTAGGTTTAGTCCTGCTGAACTGGGAAAGTAAAACAAATGTTCTAGGTTCGAAACCGGAGAGAGATGATACAGTATGCACTGAAATGATGGCACAGCATGGAGTTTCAAATAAAGGCGCATTTTGAGTTTGTGTATTGTGTGTTTCTTACACACAGACACACACACAATAGAATTTTTAAACCTTAAAAGTATACTTAACTCAAAAAAAAAAGAAGAAAAGATGATAGTTTTAATAATTGATAGTTTTAATGTATACAGTCGGCCGGTGGAGCTTTAATATTTAAAAATAAGACTTTCACTTTTAAATGGCATCGCTGTGGCTTTTTACCTGACAGGATGTTGCCTAAAGAAAACTGTAAACTGCAAGCATGCATATTGAATTCCATTGCAAAATGTTGAACTTTATGCTTTAGATGCAGAAATGTGATGCAAGCTGCCATTCGGCTCTTTTGCTGAGTGGGCTATTGTCAGCAGCGCAGCCCTCTTTGTGAGTGGGTGGTCAGCCTGTATACAAGCAATTTCCACTAACGCTACAAGACGACAACCACAGGCGTCAACAAAAACCCTCAAATCAACCGTACAGTGACTTCTTGTAAAAAGACTCAATTGTATACCGGTGGCTCAAAAGATGAGAGATTTCAAACAGTGACGAGACACTCTGCAATCTTTGATCATGCGGTTTCACTTTAGCATTTTTAAAAGTGAATGCTGAGCAATTCCAATAGCAGTTTATTTAAACCCTAACTACTGTTATGAGTGATCGCTACAAGCGTCTGTTTCAGTTCTCTTGGTTTCATGACATGCTTGAGCACCTTAAAGGGATAGTTCACTCAAAACACCCAAACATCATTTGCTCATTCTTCATTTGTCATAACCTGTTTGTGTTTTGTTGTTCTATAGAACACAAAAGAAGTTATTTGAAAAATGTTGAAAACCGGTAACCATAGCATTTGTTTTTGTATTTGTACATTCTTCAAAATATCTTCTTTTATGTTCAACAGAAAAAAGAAACTCATAAAGCTTTGGAACCAATTGAGGGAAAGTAAATAGTGAGTACATTTTTATTTTTGAGTGAACAATCCCTTTTAAGTGCAAAGTTAATTACCAGTGCATAATAAATATTGACCACACGTTCATGAACTTATTAGTGGCTACTAATAATGGACCCTACAAGCTACTAAGTTAATTCACCAGTGCATGAGTACCTACCACCCAAAGAACTTAATTTATAAAAAAACTTGATTTGCTAATGGTTCTGATGTTGACTAATGTAATAATGTGCACCTTTTGCAAGGCTGCGTTGGAACAATAATTTTTGTGAAAAGCACTGTACAAATAAGTTTGAAATGAAGTTAATTCAACCCACACAGCGACCTCAAAAGTATTTTGGGGACCAAATTCACACATCAAAATGTCTAAATATTGTTGCATCAGACACCAAAATAAACCGAAACCAAATGTGGTGTCTGCAAACATAGCTTTCAAAACTATCTATGTATTCACCTCGTCATTTCGCGAATACTTTAAAACAGCATGGTTATTATTGACGTATGAAGTCAGTTCGCACATAACACAATAAGCACGCATATTCCAGTCATGAAATGCCTAAAAATGTTTAGTCTTTAACTGTATATCGTTTATATTGTTTTATTATTTTAAAACCTAACCAAATTCTTCCTTTTTTTCAGACCAAATAATGTGTTTTTAATTGCGGCTTAAGTATTCAAAAACATTTTACAGTCACCATAAATGAAATGACATCACTTCTACGTCAACTTAGGACAGCTGTTTTTAGAATTGAAAGACAGATTGAATACATCATTGCTCAACCCAGCAGTTTTCAAGTACCGTAAGTAACAGACTTACCCTTTGCCTTTAGTAGTCTGCGCAGGCAGCATGGATGATGAGGTCTGACTATCTACTTGACCACCTACTCTTCATCTTTCTGTCTTTACCGCTCGTTCTCTGTCTGCTCCACCCCCTTTTACCTCCTTCTGACAGGAGGATCTGTCTTTCTCTATCACTCTACTTCTTTCTTTCTGCTACTCATCCTCTCTCTCTCTCTCGCTCTCTCTCTTTTTCTGCTCATAGCATTAGTGAATTACCAACCACAATGTTTGCTAAAAGGTTTACAAAGCACGAAAAGTCAAATCAAAGCTTCAGAAACATAAGACTATCTTGACCTTTGATTCAAGAATGTTATTCTTTCTTTACTTATATTATTCATCTGAAGTTTTGATTTGTGCATGCAAATGCAATGAATGTTTGACATTTTTTGGCATTTGATGAGAGTAAATATTAGTCACCTGGGCCCCACGCTGGGCTTGAAACAGTGCATGAGCAATGCTTTGAACACAGAAGTATAAGGACCACATCCTGTTTCACAAAAACTTTTTATATCAACAGACCACACAAACACACACACACACACACACACACACACACACACACACACACACACAAAGATGCATATAAACAAACAACATGCATGCATGCAAGAATCCACATGCACTGACAAATGAGCAAAAGTACAAGCAAAGTTATAAAATTAATCAATAGTACGACAACCATGCTTTAATTATAATTGAGAAACATGGTTAATATATCTAGACATTTATAGCTATTCATCATCGCTGTATGAGTATGTTTGCAAATGGATCATCCACAACTGCTCCTAGATTAGTCACTTGCAAGTATACAATGTTGGTATATTGCATGTAGTCTTGACATGTATACATTGATTTAAAAGCTAAAGTAATTTCTGCACCACTCTTACATTACCATAAAAACAGCTTTTTTTGGGACACTCTTTGCATGTTCCATTGGTCAATCAAGCTGATTATTCACACTAGTGTTTGCTTTGATGCTTAAAACCAAAAGACAGTGGTGCCCAAACTCAGCCTTGACGGGCCAGTGTCTTGCATAGTTTAGCTCCAACTTACGCCTGGAAGTTTCTTCTATACCTAGAAAGAACTTGATTGGCTGGTTCAGGTGTGCTTAATTGGGTTTGGAACTAAAATATGTAGGACACCGGCCCTCGAGGATCGAGCCCTGGTCAAAGCCAACACACTTGTTTACTAAAACAGCAAAGATGTTTGATTTTGTAAAACTGGCATGCATGAAACTCTTGTCTATTTTCCTCTGATTTTCTTATAGCGTTCGAAAAAGGGTTTATGTTTGTTCTATAATTCATTCATTCATTCATTTTCATTTCGGCTTAGTCCCTTTATTAATCTGGGGTCGCCACAGCGGAATGAACCGCTAACTTATCCAGCATATGTTTTACGCAGCGGATGCCCTTCCAGCTGTAACCCATCTCTGGGAAACATTCATACACACCCATTCACACTCATACACTACGTACAATTTAGCTTACCCAATTCACCTGTACCGCATGTCTTTGGACTTGTGGGGGAAACCGGATCACCCAGAGGAAACCCACGCCAACACAGGGAGAACATGCAAACTCCACACAGAAACGCTAACTGACCCAGCCGAGGCTCGAACCAGCGACCTTCTTGCTGTGAGGCGAACGTGCTACCCACTGCGCCACTGTGAGGCCCTTGTTCTATAATAAAGTGTCAATTCTTATTGCTTTCACCATGTTGTACGAATTATTCCAACTTCTCTTGGGACCACTTAGAGAAAGCCAATGTTTACAATGGTGTGGTCTCATTTACCATTTTACTGAATGTTGAAAGCAAAATTTGACATTTTGATTCAGGGTGAAAGATTTTCCTACTAGATTTTGCATCATGTTCAAGTTGGTAACGCAAAGTGCACATATATAAGAAATGTATAGCTATGACCATTTTTTTATCCTGCTGTTGCTGTTGTTACCCAATCATAATACAAACTGTATAGCCTTACTGCAAGATGGTACCTAGATTTAGAATACCCACGTAGTAATATGCAATGTCAGTTTGGTTTATTTTAGGTATTGCAGATCAAGTTAAAAAAAAAGTGTTTTTAAGCTTGGTTGTATTTTCTACCCACACATGCTATATTCACACATCTAGCAGCTGATGTGACCGCACTTTTATACTTATAGGCACATTTATATGATGTGTTTTCATCAATCCAATCACAAGTGAATGACACTGAGTAAAGGTGAAAATGAGGACTTTTGTCTTTGGAATATAAATTAAGATATTTTAGATGAAATCTGAGAGCTTCCTCATTCTCCATATGCAGCAATGGTATACTTGTTCAAAGTACAGAAAGCAGCCTCAAAACAGAACTTGCCTTCATTGGTTCAATTGGAATATTATATTATATAAAAATAATTATTTTATTCAACAGTCTCTCCTGTCAGTATATTGCCCTCATTCATGAGCTTTGTTCATTGACGAATACCCTCTTGGGATGCCCGCTTGTGGCTTAATCTGTTTGAAACAAAGCACAGGTGCATCTGAGGTACACGTGAATGGCATGTCCTAGCACAATATGTGAATGTGCATCCTACACTGACACTGAGGAGAAGAAACTGTTGAATAAAGTCGTTAACTAACCCTTTAACTGTTGCACTATAAACACAGAGATTATGATCGAAATATTCATTGAACATTGATTTATACATTCAGTACTTGTGCATCACACTGAATGCTCCTGTGAAAGTGATGTAAAGCATGGTGAAATAAGAGGGACATCCAGACACATTTGGTCACTAATGATGCATTTGAACACATATTAATACTAGGTGGAAACAGGAATTCAACATTTAATCAAATCACTTAAAGGATGTTGATTTTTGAAAGCCCCAAAATAAACATGCCCTTAATCTAGCAGGACATTGCACCTTTTTGATATCTCTACTATCATTACTAGACATGCTGAGATGTGGCTACGAGTGTGTTTTGGGACACTGTGGTCAAAAGCGTTTTTTTCAAATATTGCTTAACCCTTGCTGTGTATTGTTCAAATTGACCCTTTCGTTTTGTTGGTGGCTGTTTTTGCCCCATTGACTTATAACAACATTTTGGATTGTTAGATTGGATAGTTTCTGGCTTTAATATAGAGTTCTATGGAGTAGAACAGCAAATCATAGGGTGTGTGCATAAATACACTTACTATGTTTACTATGGGGCGTCACTGTGGCGCGGTGGGTAGCACGATCACCTCACAGCAAGAAGGGACACTGATTCGAGCCTCGGCTGGGTCAGTTGGCATTTCTGTGTGGAGTTTGCATGTTCTCCCTGTGTTTGCGTGGGTTTCCTCCGGGTGCTCTGGTTTCCCCACAGTCCAAAGACATGCGCTATTGGTGAATTGGGTAAGCTAAATTGTCCGTAGTGTATGTGTGTGAATGGGAGTGTATGGGTGTTTTCAAGTGATGGGTTGCAGCTGGAAGGGCATCCGCTGCATAAAACATATGCTGGATAAGTTGGCGGTTCATTCCGCTGTGGCGACCCCAGATTGATATTGGGACTAAGCTGAAAAGAAAATGAATGAATGAATGTTTATTATGTTCTGAGAGCTGACCTGCTGATTTTGGAAGTGTGCATGCACAGGTCTCTCTTACACATACACACACACACATTTGTTTTTGTGAAAAGTGGGTACATTACATTGGTTTCCATTCATTTTATACTGTCCAAACCATATCTTGTATTGGCCTAACCCCACCCTACCCCTAAACCCAACCATCACAGAAAACTGTGTACAGCTTTACTCTCTGAATAAACTCATTCTGTGTGATTTATAAGCTTTTTGAGAAATGAGGACGTCAGCAATGTCCTCATATATTTCACCAACTTTTTGTAAGACCTGTGTCATACATATGTCATTATACAGATTTGTGTTCTGACATGTCACAAAAACACGTGTACACACATACACACACACACACACACACACACACACACACACCACACACTATACTCCATATAGAAGGCAGAACTAAGCTTTTTTTTGCACGGTGACTGATAATCAACATTAAAAATAACAAATTATGCCTTTTTCTAACAGTAAAAACCACCAACAATCAAGAATGCATGATTATTTGGTGTCATGGCTTTGCAATCTAAAAGTGTCAGTATAATGAAAGTCAATGAGGCAAAAACTGCCACTAACATAACGAAAGGGTAGTAGATTTCTCCAGAGTGTATAGTTGAGTTTTTGAAAATTTTTTAACCATTTTCCCAAAATATGTGTCAAAATAAGATTTGTCACAAAAAATCATTCTTTTTGTTGAAATGCAGAGAAAGTTGGGCCAAATTAAGCCTCAGAATCACCCCATAGTGGAAGAAAACATCCCCAACAGCACACAAGGGTTAAAAACATGTGAAAGGAACACTCCACTTTTTTGTAATAACATTTTAAGTTCCTTGATTATTATGCTGGAATGAAAATATAGTTCCTGGTAACATCAGACTGGAAAATTTTCTGTCGGTCTTACATGATGTAAGTACAAAAGAGTCCAGCTTTAAATAGGAAACCTATTGAAATTCTTTTATCATTTTTGAGCAAGATGCTAATGGTCTAATCCGATTCAATGTTTTAAAGCTAAGCTAAGCTAAAAGTGCTCCTGCCAGACCTGGAGATTGGCTAAATGGATTTAAAAATCAACTGTTTAACTCTAAGGGGGTTGTCTTTTTTTTTTTTTTTTTTAAACATGGAGTGTTCATTTAATATCGAATGCTTCTGCATGATTAACTTAAATAAAAAAGGAAATGGAAAAAAATTGTAAACAGTGCCATATATGGTTAACAGTTCTGTCATGTAGGTAAAAGTGAGACTGCAAAGTAGTCAAATAAAGCAGTCCAAATGAACTAAGAGCAATCGGCATTCAATTGTCGTCAACACTTGTTCACAAGTTTCTGTTCTGAAGCAGATGCGTAACTTGCTGCTCTGGTAAAGGTCAGTTTGTCTCAGTGAAGGGAAAGGGGGAGGGTTGACGATCATGCAAAACATGCAAACAGCCTCGGATTGCAAGACCGCAAAGAGAAGGTGTTAGTGGGGTCTTAAGTAGGTGTTAAGTTATGTGTGCATAAGTGTGGGTTGAAACTGCAACCTACATTAGAGCGCTGTCTAACTTGACCAATTATGCCAAAAATAAACCAGATCAGTGTAAACTTTTTAAAGCAGCGAAAAGGCATTAATATATTACTTTGAGGGAGATGTTATTATCATGAATACCACTTTTTTGATAAGGCACAGTGCAGTTTATATAAAGTAACAATGAAAAATGTTATTACAACATTTGTTTGTGTTGGTTAAACTAACAGATTTTTTTATTGTACATTGACATGCACTATTACACATATCAGCGCCCTGACATCTTATTGATTACCGCAAAATGATCATTTATTATCGAAGTTACACAAGAAAAGGAAACTAAAGAAAAGAAAAATGATGTATTTTTATTTTCACTTAAATATTGTTGTTAAAAAGATTTGTGTGCAGTGTTGTTGTATTTCATTGTGGGGGGTAAAATGAATGTGCAGAGAGCCGATAAGAATAGCAGATAAATGTAAATGCATATTACATAAATATCCAGTGATTATTATTATAACAATTTTTTTTTTTCAAACCTGTTCAACAGTAAATCTTGACAAAATGTGACCAATTTGACACGAATTTCAGGAATTATTAAAGTATTGAGAGTTTTTATCAAACACATTCTGAAATTCACCTTTAAAAGTAAAGACTTTAAATATTTTAAGTTTGTTCATAACTTTGAATCCTAAACTGTACAAGAGAGACCTGGCTTAAAATATTAGAAAATAGTTAAAAAGTAGAAAAATGTTGAATAGTACATTTAAACAAACAAAACAAACAAAAAAGTGTTATTTTAAAGGCAGAGATGTTGTTTGTACCGTATCCTGGAGGTGTTACGCAGGTGTTTGTTTGCAGGAAGATGGAGGAAAATATGATGCAACGGAGCATAGATCTTATGTAATATATTCGTAACCACCACAATTTACTAAAATGAATACAATTCTTGACAAGAATCAGTGCAAACTTCCGCAGTGTTAGACGTTATCAGCATTGTGAAATCTTTAAGCAAACATTTGCCACAAACAATAACCTAAAATTTTCACCCCAGAATTTGAGCACTTGACATGTGCAAAGAACACGTGAATCACTCCCGGATTCTGAGCGTACAAACCACAGAAACAGTGGTATAAACAACCTGTGGTTCAACTACTATCAAGATAGAAAAAAAATATCTGTGGTGATGGTGAATTTCTTCTTTTTATACGAGTTGCGGTGTTTGTGAACAGATAAACAAATGAAAAGGGGGAAATATGAGCATGTACAGATGTCACAATCACAAATCTCCATATATTTTCTTTAATAGAATGCATTTTTTACTCTTACAACACCGAAAGGTATTTTTTAAAACAGCACCTACTATCATCTATATCGTGCTACCTTAGTATTTTTAAAGAGTCCTACCATCCTACTATTTTTGTGTTTAGTGTTGTCTTAATTGGGTTGAAATGCCTCTAATTTGACAGCAAAGCTCTACATGAATAGATCAAGCCAAAACAACTGGAGAGGGGGAAAAAAGCAAGTTTCAGTGGTTTTTAAGATCAAACCACGTAAGTGAGGCTGTCAGTTTTACGTTACATTCATACCACATCTTACAGCAAAAAAAAGACATCAGTCGCAGAAAATTTCCCCTCAACACTTTGCCAAATGTCTTTAATGTTGTCTTTATCTGAAAATTGCCATCTGTTTTATCCAAAATGCTATGTCTGACTTAAAATAATTATATATTTGGCAGACTCTTTTATTGAAAGTGATATTATCATCTCTAACATTATGATCTACAAGCATAATAGCAATGATAAGGGATTTATGTCAAATTCTATAAGCTAAACATAAAAAAAAACAGAACAGGAAGTAGTAACTCATTTTTCTCTGAACTTCTGCACGTCATGGTGGCTATCTTTAGATCCCTCTGCCAAGCTCGAGAAAGACAGTTAGCAGTTGCACTGGTTACTAAACCAGTAAGAATATGAGTTATGCCAGTCAATGGAAAACTGAAAAAAGAAGAAAAAATATAGATGACTTCAAACAATATGGTATTAGCGATGAGCGGTCTCATGGGTTAGATTCAATTTCTGAATTCGAACAACAAACTATTACTAACTCCTGCTACTAGTACTTCTCTTGGAGTATTGTTTTCTTAATATTGAAATTCTCGATTCCCAAATGTATGCATGTATTATATAATGCAGTAAAATGAATAATACAATAAATGATTTGATTTTAAGATACTAGAAAGATTCCTCAGGGCTTCTCCGTTGAATTGACATATTTCGACAGTGGACACCATTTGAGTTATAGTTAAATAACTTCCAAGAATCCAGATTTGAGTTTTGTGTTCTCCTGCTGGAAGTAGCCATTATCAGATGGTCAGTGGGGTTATAAAGAGGTGTTTGTGGTCAGCAACTATACTTGGGTAGGATGTGGTGTTTAAATGACCTTCTGTGGGTACCAAGGAGTCTAAATTGTGCTAAAAAATCTTCTCCAGACCATTACACCCACCAGCAGCCTAAAGTTATGAACCACTGATACAAGGCAGGGTGGGTTCGAGCTGTCATGTTGTCTGTTCAATTCATTTGTGCAGGTGAACCTAAATAAGTATCTGGAAAATATATTTTAATTATTGGTAATAAGAACTATAATCTGTACCGATCTGCCCTATATGCTGGTGCATAGAGCTCCAAAAATGACGGAAGACCCTGCATCATCACCTCGCAAATCAATTGATCCCAATTGATCGCTCGATTATGATAGCTATCCAATCTGAAAAAACACATGAAGTGACCAGGTGTAAACAAGGATGGTTTTGTACCCACCCTTCAGAACTGAGTTGACCAATGAGAAGTTTAACTCCCCGAGGCTCGTTTTATAGTCTTTGTTTCAGAGCCTGGTCATTTACATAGCATTCTGGTAGTAAACTGATGCTCAAATGTTCAAGTTTCTTAAAATGTTAATATGCTGCACACATATTAACATGAAATGTAAACAATCGTTCAGTACACCAAATTAGCTTTGCAGGGACCTCAAACATGAACTATCTATGATTTTTATTTGTTGAATAAAAGCTAAATAATTATGTGTCTGATCAGCCATATTTGTTACAGATCCCTCTTTCATTAAGCGATGTGTTGGGATGAAGACATTGGCGAACGCTGGAGAAACAAGATGAAGAAGCAGACACATAGACAGCAAACAACAAGACAACATACTGTACTGGTGTAGAGTATCAAACTATTTGGGTACTGATCATTGAAACTGCCACTCAACATTTCTAAGTTTAGTTCAGTTCTCCGTTTTCTATGATTATGTGACCAATTAGGCGTAGAGCTCTCTGGTTTACGACCATTTTTAAATGGTATCAAAAATTAGGTATGGTGTGCCAATCCCGATGTTCTAATTAAAGGAAGATAGGATAGGAAAATAAAAGCAGAGTTAAAACAAACAATGGTTTTTGAATGGTAGATGTGTTTTGCTGTGTGTTAATGGTGTAGTGTGTGTGTTAGATCTGTCTATTTTCGACCTCCCCCTTTTCTTGCCGGTTTGATGCACTTGCTTCTCATTCGCTGTCTCTAGGCACACATAAAATTTGGCTCTTTGCATCTTTTCCTTGGGTGACGGGTCGTTCGTGACCTGATTGGGGGTCCAGTAGGAAACGTGTTTCTTTGGCAGAATGTGGGTAATTGTTTGTCTTGGCAGTGTGGAACTGATATGCAAACATGTCTCCCACGTCACATTCCTCTGATGGAGCTTTCTGGCTGTGACAGACTCTGACCTATGGGCTTGACTGTGGTCACTATCAGGTGAAAATGAGTTTTGAGTTCGATGGTTTCTTGGTGAGTGTGAGGTAAAAACAGAGGGGTGTTTCTGATACCTCTGAGTTCTATTGTTGGTTAGAGACCTCCCCCTTTGGTTCTGTGTTGTTGCAGAACAGGTGCTGTCATCTCTTATCCATGGTGGTAGCCATTGACAGTGTTGGCTAACAGACTGTGGAGGTGCAGGTATTTCTGTTTCCTCTGGGGAACAGTTTTGGGTGTCTTGAGTGCCTTGTAAAGCGTGGCTGGTACTGTGACTTTTCTAACCAGGTGGTGTAGTAGCTGTCATCGTCATAGGAGTCACATTCTCTGTGTGCTCTGTAGACTGTGGTGTCATCGTGACACAGGGTGTCTTCCTGTGCACACGTCGGACCTTGGCTGATGGAAGCCGTGTAAGATTTCAAATCTCTCTTTGGAGACTTCTGTTTGAGGTAGGCCCGGTGTGTAAGGTCCTGCAGCTGTCGGATGTACATTGTGCGTGGACAGGCAATGATGCTTAGATGACGACTTACTCCTGGGTGAAGGTTTCTAAAAAAGAGGGTTTTGAAGTTCACTTCCTCTTCAATGTCCGGGTCGTCATATGCAGCAAAGTATGCTTGCCTGAACCTGTGGTAGAAAGCTTGAGGTGTCTCGTGGCGACCTTGTTTAGTTTCCAGGCCAGTAAACACTCTATGTTCAAACTCTGAGCTTTTAAACTCTTCAATCAGTGCTTCACGCAGTAGCTGGTAGTTTGACTTTATGTGAGCACGTTGTCTATCTAGGAAGCTTTGCACTTCGGGATTAGAGGTGAAACTGAGGAGGTACCACCTGTCTCTGTCATTCACATGAGGCCTCACTTCAAGATAAAAGTCTTATGTCCTGGAGGTAGGCCTGGATCTTCTTGCTCTCTGTGGAGTTTGGGTTAAACTGCGTTATTGCATTTTGCCAGTTTATCAAGGTCTTTAAGAGTCGCTTCCTCTGCAGGCTTGACAGCTGTGTGTAGTGGCTTTCTGCTTGGATCAAAAGGGAAGAGGTTGGTGGTGAAGGCTGGTGATGGCCTGGTCCTCAGTCGTTCACTTCTTCCACTGTTTATAGAGATGAGGGAGCTTTGCTCAGCGGAGGTGATTCTGATGAGGGCTCCGCCCATCTTGGCTCTGGTTTTTGCTGGTAGGCATGCATGAGTTCTCTGAACCTGTAGAGTTCTTTGAGCTTCTTTGTGTTGGATGCTGGTTTTAGCTTCTTCTACTTACTGTTCAGCAGACTGGAGATGCTGTATCAGGTCCTGCTGGGAAGACTTCAGTTCATGCTGGTCTCGTTCAGCAACAGCAAGGGCCGTTTGGAGCTGTTCATTATGTCTCTTAGTTAGATGCTCCATTTCATCTGATACCTTGAATTGGTCCTGGGTCTTCTCTGTGAGCTTGTCTGTGCAGCGTTGGATGTGCAGTAGCTCTCTCAGGAACTCGGTGGTTTGACGCTTGAAGTCATCTAGGCCTTACGCTTCCAGCTTGTCGATGCAGCTTTGCGCACACGTCGGCTCCTTCTGCAGATGGGTGATGTGCTTGTCGCTGAGCTTGAGCTGGGCTGTGAAGGTGTCACTCAGGAGACAGGTGAATTTGGTTAGCTCTGGATGGTTGTGATTCTGGCTTGAGTCGTGTGTCAAGAGTTTCTTCAGAATCATGAATATTACTAAGAGTAATATAAGTTCAGTTACTTTGTGGATCAGGCCATCCATGATGACTGTTATCTAGGATTCCACATCTTCTCCTCAGGCAGTGGGGCTTGCAGTCAGTGACATGCTGACTTGCTAGGAGGTTAACACTGACCCAGATCTTTGTGGTGTTATCAGCCTATATGTGGTAAGGCAGCTAAGTGTTGTTTGTTTCAGTGATTATAAACCAAAATGAAGTGGTGTGATGACTATGTGTTGGTCTCCGTGTGAGAAAAGAAAAGAGAGAGAACAAGGTTAAAACCAATTTAAACAGAAAAATATAATTTTTCTTTCAGTTATGAAAATATTTTCAACATTTTGTACCACTGAAAATGAAAGGAATAATATTACTGCTTATATTTATGAGGGAAAAGCTACAATTATAATTCAGAATTTTTTTCTTGTCTCAGTATGACAGGATTGACACCACACACCTTACTTGTTGGACTGCTTACCAGTGGTGTTTTAGAGGGGACGGTTGTTCAATGCTTGTTTCTGTCAATTGATCTTGAAGGAAAAATCAAAAGTTTTAATTGTATTCAAATTAATTGTATTCAAAGAGGAAACAAGGGAAAGGAAATGAAAAATAATCAAGTAAGAAGCAGGGAGCAGGAGGAGAACTGAGTGGACCAGGTCCACAACATTATATATATATATATATATATATTCATTCATTCATTTTCATTTCGGCTTAGTCCCTTTATTAATCTGGGGTCGCCACAGCGGAATGAACCGCCAACTTATCCAGCATATGTTTTACGCAGCGGATGCCCTTCCAGCTGCAACCCATCTCTGGGAAACATCCATACACACCCATTCACACTCATACACTACGGACAATTT
>CAIGQW010055694.1:11096096-11108425 GCA_903798125.1 Danio choprae | reverse complement strand
CGGGAATTCTTTTGTGGGCACATAAAACAAAAATAATGATATTAAACCGTTTCTTCTTCTCAGTGTCAGTAAAGAGCACGCATTCACAATAGCACTATGTTCTTTATGCATGTCACGCTTGATCGCCTGCTGACCTAAATCTCAGATGCACCTCTATTTTGTTTTAAAGAGGAGATCACGCAAGGGAATCTGGGGTATATATCAGCGCACAGTGCTCATGAATATGTGCCCTATACTGACACAGAGGAGAAGTTGAATAAAGTTTTTATTTTTGTTTTATGTCCACACAAACATATTCTCATAGCTTGATACTATTCTGATTGAACCACTAAAGGCACATGGTCTGTTTTGAGGATGTTTTTGATATTTTTCTGGACTTTAAATGAGCTGGGACCATGGTGAGGAAGCTCAGGTCTAAAATATCTTAGCTTGTATTGTGAAGACGAGCAAAGGTCTCAGGGGTTTTTAATGACATGAGGGTGAGTAGTTAATTACATAATTAAAATTTTTGGGTGAACTAACCGTTTAATTTATGTAACTTTAACAAAAAAGTAAATTATTTTTCATATACACTATAGGGTAACACATTTTCAGCAGAATTTCAGACTGTACATGTGCATCCTGTATGTCGGAGCAAATCTCTCAGCTTGTTTGTTTAGACCTTTTTCCTAATCCATCCTCTTTTGACTGCAGGAGAATGAGAGAGTGATAAGATCTATGTTGTGGCCATGGTATCAGTTGACATAGTAAAATATCAAAGCACTATCGCCTCACAGCAAGAAGGTCGCTGGTTTGAGTCCCAGCTGGTTCAGTTGGCATTTTTGTGTGGAGTTTGCATGTTCTCCCCATGTTGGCGTGGGTTTAGTGTATGAGTGTGTATGAATGTTTCCCAGTACTGGGTTGCAGCTGGAAGGGCATATGCTATTTAAAACATATGCTGGATAAGATGGCGGTTCATTCCGCTCTGGAAACTCCTAATGAATAAAGGGACTAAACGTTTGAATCGTTGTGTACAACTACAAATTTGAAAGCGTTTGTTTGTGTTTTTGCTTACTTGTTTGACGGTAATGGCTGCTTTCCAATCCTTCTCTTCATCCTGTATAGACAGACAGACTCAACCTGAAGGTTAGATGTTTGGGTGGAAGATTGGGATTGGAGGCTCAAACCTGCCTGAGAAGAATATCTGCAAGCAAGTTTCAAAGCAGGTTTCCATTGGGTATGTTTCTCTTTGTTATGGCCGCCTTTAAGCGTTGGTGAACAGTTTTACAGGAAATATGAATATAGATTCCTACAAATAGGATCTCTTAATAAAGTGTCATGACAAGGACAATAATAAACACCTTAAATGCAGGTTATGGCATCTCTGATGAGAGAACATATATTTGGTGATGATGGGAAATCATTCTAGAAGTGCATTTTCAGTTTGTACAAGCCTTAATAAACATGATCATGTCAGATGTTTGTATGTGTACACTGTTTGGACTCATATGCAAATACAGTCTCAAATGCAGCAGTTTGATTGGCTGTTGTGCTTGCTGACACGTTGACGAACGCTGACCTTATCAAATGTCCCGTGTTTGGTTTGTAGACCACATTAACAGGAAGTTCCTATTGTGTTTACTTCACTTAAACTGAACATTGGATAGTGGGCACTCAGTCCAGTGTTGGATTTCAAATTTTTATTAAACATTACTTAACTTTTACTTACATAAACTTTTTTTCTGTGTAACTTGTGTGGTGTGTAATTGGTCACCACAAGTAGAGCATTGATCTAGTCAGTTTTGTGAATTTAGATTTCATGAGAACTTTTGGCCCACATTGTCTTCCATATTGTGCAGATGAACCCATATTTTATGTAAAATTACAAAAAATATTACTAATAATAACCACATATATATATATACAAACTTGAAATTATGCACGGAAATATGAAAAGGAGTATTATGTTGTTGAAGAAATATATTTGTGAAAATTATTTAAAACAGACATATAGACTGAGATATAATCTCTATAATCTATTTGACAACTTATCTATTTTACAGTTTATAAGATTGTTTAGAAGTACACTACTAGCCCTGCACTACTAGCCCTGTATCGCACATTTCCAAATCTTGTGGTACTAAAGGATTTGTTGCTGTCCAACACAAAATCAAGATGGCACCATGACTTTAATGAATTGTATAGTTATGATTCTGATTTGTAATCATACTCAAAATTACAAACTCAATGAATAGTTTGCAAGTTCTGCACACAAACATCGAGTTAATTTCCTTTAAAAGTATGATCTTTCCTCAGGGGTTTGCGTTCCTGCATCAGTCTTCAGACTTGAGTCGACACGACGGCATCACCATGCGGACAGAAAAACTGTGATAACAAAGATACCGATATAACGGAGTGTTTGTAAATATGTTTTTATCTGCAAACTGCAAATATGAAGCTTTAGGTGAACCACTTTCATTGTTTCAAACCAATTCGCAACACGTAACGTTTAATAATTAGCATTTATGACATTCGCCGGCTTACTTAATGTTTTTCTAAACATTATTAAAACAGGTTTTAATACAAAACAAAAACCATCCACACACACGCACGCACGCACTCACACACACACACACACACGCGTCACCATCCAGTCTATCTTGACAGTTCGTCTAAAATGTAGTGAAATGGAAAGTAGCGTTTGTTTTTAATCTCAGGACCAGCATCAGACAATATGAATGGCGACTCATTGGCGTCCTCGCGCGGCCATTGGAAGTGTGGCAGAAACAAACAAACAAACGTGAAGATTTACGAGTATATATATAAGGTTGCATAATTCAACAGTTGTTATAATTAATGAGAAAACTCCCTTTATGAAAGAAGTCCTGAAACCATCCCCTAAGGAAAATACTATAGTAATTTATAGTAAACGTGTTTTTGTATCATGCATTTGAATTCATCTGTGGTAATACAACTACAGTAATATGAACAATTTACCCAATACTGTACTACATTTTCTATACTACACACTATACTACGACTTATTGTAGTAAAAAGGTAAGTATTCTACAGTGTTTTTCAGCTTATCAGTTCACTAGTTAATACTACAGTATGCTTAGCATTCATCAACAAAGCTGTAAAATATACAATATAATACACTTTACTATTATGGTTCAAACACACTAGTACAATTTACAATAAATGACTATATATTTATCTTTCATGTATTTAAATTTTTTTCTAGTTTTAAACACTGGCACACAAGACGAGTTATTTGTGTTTACAGTACATTTCATTTGTCAGATAAAAAATATAAAGAAAAAAGAACAACTGGGCTCAGTTGCTTAGATTTTACTTGTTTCTGAAACTAGAAAATAGTAACAGATCAATCACGCGTTGTCAGAAAAGTATCTATAATTCAATTAAAAGTAATTATAATTCACCTTGTTGCTTTGCTTATGTTTTTTTATGTAAGGCTTTTTAAAAAAAACATTATTTAAAACACATTTCTGTAATCAGCACTGTTAAAAGACAGGTGAGCTCTAATGCTATATAATCTTATTGTGCAATCATTTCTGAACAATGAGGCCTCAATAAGAAATCTTGTGATTCTATTAGTCATCAGTTGTTTATTCATGAAAAGGTGTCGCATGGGTCTAAGACACCATTAATCATGGCTGTTTTCCTTTTCCCTCAGAGATGATGTGTTCAGGTGCAGCTTTGGTGAACCACTCGGACCAGGCCCCGTCGTACAGACTGACCCCCGGGTGTCCGCATAGGTGGGCAGCGAGGGCAATGTGACAGGCTGTTACACCTGAGCCACAGGTCACCCAGAAGGGCTTCTGCAAGTCAACTCCAGCCTGCTGGAAGAGCTTAGTGAGTTCCTCCACAGGACGCTCTAGACCCAACTCAGGGTCCATGAAGCTTGGAAAAGGCATGTTGAGTGATGCAGGAATGTGACCAGGCTCTGTGTCTAAGATGAGAAAATAGAAACCAATGTTATCTTGGCATGTCTGATTAATTAGTTTTGTCTTACAGTGATATATTATTTTACTTTGTTCTGAGTACTTTACAAATAACTAATATTGATAAATTAATATAAATGTGATCACAGAAAGTATGTAAAATAATAAGAGGTGCTCCGATACTGATGCCCCATTCTCAGTGGTATTGGAAGATAAAAAATTATATTATATATAGATTAAACTTTGATGATTTATGCTAATAAATGCTCATTTAAAACTTTTTTTTTTATCCATTTCAAAAAGCTGTTTTAAAGTAAGTCTCAGTCATAAATAGAAAATGTTAAGATAATTTATTTTTGATTTAGATAATTTATGTTATTCTAATTGACGTTAAAAAAAATAGGCTCACATTCACTGAGCCTACATCACAAGAAAAGCATTGCTGTGTATACATTAGTTGCAGCTTTTAGCTACAAATCTCAACTGTTTGACCATTAGCGCATTAGTCAGAAAATAAACATTTAAATGACATTTAATATTTTGAATATTTATGTTTTTTTTCATAAAGATATTAAGAAAATAAAAAAATCTAAGCAGATGAAATCACTGAAATTTGATTGATTTGACACAGAAGTGTATTTTTGAGCTGTTTTACAGTCATTATTATCAAAACATTTCTAAATAAAAATACATTTACATGAGAAGCAAAATCATTTAGGATATTAAAGCTTGTAAACTGAAAGTTTATCAAAATTAAATGAGTTTATGCTTTAAACAAGAATAATAAAAAAAACTGCTAAATAAACAATTCAAAGTGAAAGGTTTGACAAATGCCTCCTGATATAAGCGTTTCGATCATTTATTTGTTTACAATGTGAACAGAGTAATTGTCACGTTGTTTTGCAGAAAAAGAAATGCAATAACAGGTATAACAAACAATCCTTAAACGTACTTGCTCTTGGCTCTGGTTCAACCCCACGAAACCTTCCATTGGCTCTGGCGTCCACTACTTGGAATTCCTTAGTTTTAATGTTGTTCAACACGTCTTCATAAGTTTTGACCCATGAATCTTTAAAGGACGTGTTGAACTCTGCAGGCGCAGGTTTGCTGTACTGCTCGGAAACGGGATGACCCTCTTTTAACCAGTTCTTGAAGCCACCGTCCAAAACCGACACCGAATTGTGCCCAAACACCCTAAACATCCACCAAACCCGCGGGGCAGAGAACGAACCGAAGTCGCTGGCATCGTAAACAACGACATGAGTGTTGTTCCCTATGCCCAGATTGCCCACATAGTCTGCAAACTCGCCCTTGGTAGGCAGCATGTGATCAAACTCCGAGCGTTTGTCACAGCATTCGTCGATGTCGAAAAACGAGGCTCCGGGAATGTGGGTTTGTTCAAACTCAGCCCTGGGATTGCGTTTCATTTTTGGTAAATACCATGACGCGTCTAATATTCGGAGATTTGGTCCCACTCGGTTGCTTTTGACAGCTTCTGCGAGCCACCGGGCCGCTACGAGAGCTCGAGTTTGAGCGGCCATTGCACTCATGCGCCCCTGCATGATAACAGCCGGTTATATTATAACCAATGAACGCCGAAACACAGGCTTAGAAAGCACCCCGGTGTGTATTTTGTTTTTGTGAAAAGCCAATAATGCGCTTCTTATTGTTAAAACATTATTTTTACAGTCTAATTTGGAGTTAGAGTCGGTAAGCGTGATGAATATGTGGTATGAAAATCACCGATTCAACCGCGAGGGGGTATAGCTCAGTGGTAGAGCATTTGACTGCAGATCAAGAGGTCCCCGGTTCAAATCCGGGTGCCCCCTGGTAAACAAATGTTTTGTTTTCCCCAATTGTATCTTTTAGAATTTCTTGTGATCAACTAATTTTTTTAACACTGCAGTCAGATAACACCAGAACAGTGGCCTTTCTGTCATCTTTTGATAACATTGATAGTGTGCCTTTTACACTGCAGAGGTATTTAGCAAGAAACACTCAATAAGAAATGATTATAAATAAGTTTGGTGTTTTTTTGACAGATCACGCCTTTGTAGATACTAAGCTTCAATGTCATTGCATTCAATATAGCAAAATAATAAAATTTCTGTAATATAGCCTAAATGCAAATAACAGATACCCTAAATGTATTATAAATGTACAGATGAATGAATGAATTTACATGAATGAATGAAATTGATGCATTTATATGCAGATAGCATGTTCTAATTAAAAAATCAATTTCTACTTGGAATTAAAAGTTTATGCATTGCAAAATATTAATAATAGTTTTCAAGAAACTTTAGTTTAATATCTCAATTTACATGTAATTAAAAATATATAAAATTTGTATTGTAACTATGTGTTGACACATATGAGAAATTTACATTTAATTGAGATTTATGATATTTAAATTGAAAGTGACATTGTAAAAATTAATAGTTGGTTTTAATTTACTCATCCTAATTTGTCTTGTAGGCCATCCAAGATCAATTGACTTTTATTTTTTTAGAATAAACCATTTTAATTGAAGCCTTAAAGGTAATAAGGTTGTAAATAATGTTCCATAACTTACACGATTGATTGTTTTGCTTTTAAAGACCTCAGTGTATCTTCAAGAATCACAGGTATTAATTTTATTTTTCCTAGATATGCGTTTTTTTTTGTTACTCTTAAATTGCTAAGTAGATGTTTACTTGCATTTTATGAACAACCAAGTTAGAGTTTCAGTTAAAATCTACTTTAATGTTCTACTTAGAAACAATGGCACCGACTGTAGAGCTTGAATTTCCTAAAGGTGAGTTAATTAACAGCAAATTTTCCAAAGGGGGGATCCGTTTCATTTATGAATATATGTTTAGTTATGGGCGACATGGTGGTGCAGTGGGTAGCACAATTGCCTCACAGCAAGAAAGTCGCTGGTTCGAGCCTCGGCTGGGTCAGTTGGCATTTCTGTGTGGAGTTTGCATGTTCTCCCCGTGTTCGCGTGGGTTTCCTCTGGGTGCTCCGGTTTCCCCCACAAGTCCAAAGACATGCGGTATAGGTGAATTGAGTAAGCTAAAATGGCCGTAGTGTATGAGTGTGTGTGTGTGTGAATGAGTGAGTGTGTATGGATGTTTCCCAGAGATGGGTTGCGGCTGGAAGGGCATCTGCTGCATAAAACATATGCTGGATAAGTTGGCAGTTCATTCCGCTGTGGGGACCCCAGATTAATAAAGGGACTAAGCTGAAAAGAAAATGAATGAATGTTTAGTTATGTCCTAATATATTTTATGAAGTGATTCTGGTTCAGGGCATATGTTGTAGGATAGATTTTTGTAAATTATGCTTATTTCCCATGTGCGACTTGTGTGAGTTGGAGAAAGAAGCACTGGTTTCTTTCAGTGAATGATTGTTGTAAGTTTTTTTTTTTTTTGTAGTTTGTCACAATAATTTATTAGTAGTTTGTAGTAAGTATGCAGTTCTGTGGGAGTGAGTGTTGGTCATGACAATTAAATGAATGTTTTAGCACAGCTCCAATGCTGTTTTACACTTAATAGCAGTTGTCAACGAAAGGAATTTCTATTGCTTAAATTATAGATGAGTAATAACTATTCTTGATTTTGGTACTTTGAGATTAATCAACTCACTTAATGATAAAAAATGATTAAAAAAAAGACATGAAGGGTTATTGTTCTGCTTTTTTATTATTACCTTGAAAAAATGTTATGAAATAATACAATCAGTTTTAGCAATCAGCAAGCAAGTTTTTAACGCGTTCATATAAGCATTGAGAAAGTGTTAACAGAAAAGAGAGAAAAGATGCAAAGTAATACATCCTGTAAAACTTTAAAGGCACATAAGTTCTCACAACAGATGTTTAATCTTAGCTAAAACAAAGGCAGTAATTACAATAAAGAAAGATATGTTTTACATATGTGAATATATTGAACTGTCATTCAAGGCAGTTCAAAACTTTTTGGTAGAAAATTAAACATTTAACCATCTGAAATATGATTTCTAAGATTCTTGATAGTATATTTTCCATTTATTTCTTATATTAGGTCAAGCTATAATGCTACAAAACTGTCTATATAAATACTGAGTATTTGTGAATGTGGAAAGTCCATGAACACGATAAATCATTTGAGGACAATGTGCACCATTTAAGGCATAAACTTCTTTGCTTTCAGTCTGGGTATGATTTGCATGTCCCTGACATCATTGTGCTGCAGAAGCCAGCATAGGTATCTCTCTGTGCCCATACCCCATCCACTTGTAAGAAGAGGCATGACTTGACGCATGTTGATGTACCATCTGTATGAGTCCTCAGGTACAGCATGGTGTTGTAAGGCCTCTCGTACCATGTCTGGTGTAGAATGACGTTCCCCAAGCCCTACTGTCTCCCCTAAGCCAAAGAGAAGGTCAGCTGCCTTGGCTTTGCTCTGACCTGAACCTTCACTATATGCTTGGTAGAAGGGCACTCCAAGATGGTCCATTTCTGTCAGCCAAACAGCACCTCCATACTTCTCAATTAGGACTTTTTCTCCCTTTCGAGTTAGCTTCCTACCAAACTGTGGTTGTCCCACCTGAACCCACTCAAGGCAATCGGAGGAAGGCATAATGTGAATAGCTTGATCCAAGGGTACTCTTGGAAGGGGATTTTCTAAGTTCTTGAGTAGTTCCTGGGCATGAGATAGTTTACCAGCTGTGTTTAAGATAATGTCAGAATGTTGCTTTAGCATTGCCTTTGTCAAATGGGCAACATAGCCTTCAGCTATACTCATGGCAACATCCATGTCACCCAGGAGCTCGCATTCCACATGGTAGAACTGGTTGAGATGTGTAGCATCAGGATCTTCCCCTCTGAAACTGGGGGATACATAGTAAGCCCCAGGAAGACCATCATGAAACCTCAGAAAATACTCTAAAACAAACTGCATAGAGTCTGCCAGATACACATCTTGGCCTAGCATGTTGACAAACACGGGCTCAGAGTCTGACCCCAGTCCCATTGGAGAGGAAATTGTGTCAGTCGTGATTGGTGTCAGTGCATAACCGTACTTGCATTTGTTATTGAAGTACTCCACTGTGCTATGAAACAGGGTGTTTTGGATTTGAAAGAGATTGCGATACCATTTACTATTGATGGCTGATGCAGCGTGAGTGAGGGGGTCCTGCCAGGACTGAGGGGGAGTAGTTTTTGTGATCTTGGAGTGGATCTCTAAAAGGTCCTCTTCATTTGCTGGGGGACCATCAACTGATGTTACATATCCTGTATAAGTTGGACAGAACTGAGGAGCCACAGCTGGAGCTTTTAGGGCATTAGTCTGAGGAACTAATGGAATCAGTTTGGCATGGGCATAATCAATTTCAAAGCCTTCAAATATGATAGCCACTCCACGGGCATTCATTGCGTCTTGTAGAAGATGAGCAACCTTTCGTATTGCCACAATTAGAACTGTATAGTCACTTTCATTCATCCTGAAGATATCACTAGTAAGTGGTTTTCTTGGCACAAGAACTGTAAGCCCTGGTGTATTTGGAAGAGGAGTTAGGAAGGCTACGTGTTCATTGTCTTCCCAGACACGCCACTGTTGCTCTTCACCACGAATAATGCGGGGGAAAAGACCATCATCGGAAAGATCCCCGTGGAAATCAAAGCAAGAAGGTGCATTGGGTGTTGGGAGTCGAGAACGAATCTTGTCCTGTACCTGGTCAAGATGGCTATCTTCACATCGTGGACCACTTTTGGAGCTACAGTATCCAGGATCATAAGCATTGAACTCAATTTCCTCAGCTAGTTTAGGTTTCCAGTTTGGTTCTAGGCCATGGAGAGGCAACAATTTGATGTTAGCAGGCTTGTCGAGTTCTGGCATGGACACAAGGGCACAGCGATGCACACCAAGTTTTTCACAAAGGAGATTGGCAACAGTCTGTGCCCCTTGCATGATTGCAACATAGTCAGGTAACACCAACTGAAAGATGCTTCTAGGTCCATTATTTCTCTTTCGAGTAAGAACAGTAGCTCCTGGGGTCCAAGGATTAGGCTGTAGGTGAGCTACCAATTCATCAGTCTCCCAAATCACATTACAAATCCCCTTCATAGGTCTCAAAACCTCAGTTTGAGGAATGCCATTGACCATTGAACCAACAAACATCACTCCAGCATTGGTTTCAATTACAGCTTCGCCGTGATGGTCAACAGCAATTATTCCTGCACACTTTTCCTCCAGGTCATTACAGATAACTTCCCGACAAGCCTGTCTGAGACTGTAGCCTTTGAGGTTGTATAAACTGGCTACTTTGTGAGCAACTGTCTGGCGTAAGAAGGCATCACCATCACCTGAACATGTCACAGCAAGTTTTTCATCAGCATATATTCCTGCCCCCACTATTGCAGTGTCACCAACTCTGCCCTTCCACTTGCCAACTAAACCCCCAGTGGAAGTAGCTGCTGCTAACTTGCCCCACTTATCAAGTGCAACTGCACCTACAGTTTGAGGATGGTTGTTCTTACCATCACCTGACCTCATAACCAACTCCTTGAATCGTATGTCAGTGCCAAAGTAGTCTGCTTTCACTGTTGTTTCTTTCTCTTCAAGACTATCTACAAACTCTTCTGCACCTTCTCCAATCAGTAGTGAGTGGACGCTCTTTTCCAAAACACAGCGGGCTGCTTTTATTGGGTTTTTCACTTTCCGCAGACAAGCCACAGATCCAGAGTTCTTCCCATGTCCATCCACAATGGTGGCCTCCATTTCCTGCTCCCCATCTCGATTATATACTGATCCCTTGCCAGCATTAAACAAGAAACAGTCCTCCAACGCAACAACACATTTTTGTACTGCATCCAGACTGCTACCCCCTTGAGACAGGACTTGCGCTCCAAGAGTTAGAGCTGTTTGAAGGGCAAATTCAATGATTTCAATTACTTTCTGATTCGGCATAATTTCCTCTCCTGCTCCACCATGGATCAGTAAAGTAAAATCTGGCTTTATGTTTTTGTTGTGTTTTTTTTGCTCCACAGCTTTAATTTCATCATCAGTTGAAGATTCATGTACTAGTTTTTCTTCATTGTCTTGCAGGAGACATTCAATGGCACCCATCTGTCCAGCAATGGCATACCTTAGTGCCAAAAGCATAATTAATTTTAGATTGAGCTCAAATCTTTCTCTGAGATTTCCCAGGACACTGGCAAATGTACCCTTCCCATTCAGCACTATACGTACTTTGTCCTTCCTACCTAGATATGTGACAGCAAGCTGGTCTGTAGCATACACATTGCCTACAGCACACTCAACACCCTCCATCAGATCTGATCCAGTCAAGTAAATTGAAGGGCATCCAAAAGGGTCAAGAAACTTCTTAAGTGGGTTATCTTGAGACATAGATTTGCGCAGGGCTGCCAGATGAGGCCCCACACCAAACCCAAGTTTTGTGGCTTTTATGAGGTTTTTGTGCTCTAAAAAGGCTAAGTGAAAGAGCCGGAAAAGCTCATTTGTGTACTGGGGAATGTTGTCTGGGCCAATGCAGGATGCCAGTGCTATAACAAGCTGGTGAGATTTCATAGTTGTGGAGTATGTGGGATCACAGCGGCCATGTTTGAAGTGACGCATGTGGGTTGGTGTTACCATGATATGGTTCATAGCTGCATCCCCCAGTGTTTGCCTCAGAGACAGCTGCAAAGTAAAATTAATCCATGCATCATATAAACCTCTGAGACCCCTTAAGGTGGTGAACACATCTGGGTAAGATGAAACTTCAAAAGTAATGACAGACTGGCTTGATTGTAGAAGGCTTGAAACAGACTTATTTGGCACAGTTATGCCATCCAATGGCATTTTCAGAGGTTTAGGGTGAAGTGTAACAGCTTTTGAAGATGGAGCTAACCCATTGGTTTGTGTTTTAATCATTTCTATGTTTTCAGATTCTGAGAGCTGCCACAAACGTTCAACAACAAGTCCTGCTACCATTCCATCCAGGGCACTGTGCTCAAACAGCATACCTGCTTGGCCATCTTTAAAAACCACCAAGTTCACCACCTGTTGAAGAAGATTGCACATATTTTTATCATTCTGCCAATCATATCTAAATATTTTAACAATAGCAATAAGCATTGCAATAGGGAAATATTTAAAGGGATAGTTTACCTAAAAATGAAAACAGACTCACTATTTACTCACCCTCATGTGTTGCTAAACTTTTAGTTTTTTTTTCTGTTGAACGGATTGAAACTGGTAGTCAAAGACATCCGTAGCAGGAACAAAAAGATACTATGGATGTCAATGGCTATTGGTTTCTGAAATTATTTTGTGTTCATCAGAAGAAAAAAATTCATACAGGTTTATTAGGTTTGAGTCAGCAGTGACAGAATTTTCATTTTTGTGTGAACTGTCCCTTTAA
>CAIGQW010055694.1:11066195-11095696 GCA_903798125.1 Danio choprae | reverse complement strand
GTATATATATATATATATATATATATAAACCAGCTTGAACAGGCTGTTATCAACTTAGACCAGCTAAAACCAACACACCACTGCTTAACACCAACACTGCTTAACATCATCTTAACAAGCAAAACCAGCAAACCATCTTGTTTGATTTAAAACACATCTTTATTTGCATAATAATTTGAGTTAATCACAGACTTTACATTTATTGACATATGTATGAATTGTTCAAGTCAAATGTTTTTACAAATTTTAATCACGAATAAAACCAGGATATATTTACATCACAAGATGGTGTGTGTTTCACAACTGTCCAAAAAAATAACAATAATCAGTCAGTTCATTTTAAGTTTAATTGTATAGTGCTTTTTACAGTTATTATTATTGTTCCAAAGCAGCTTTACAAAAGGTTAGATGCAAAATCAAAAAAGCAGAAGTTAGGTTAAAGTTAAGGTTATACAATATAATGTACTTTTCAGAAAAGTGATAGCAATCTATGTATGTCTTTTTTGTATTAATAATATATCACTAATATTTCAATGTTCATTGGCACACTGTAAAAATGCAGGGTTCCACACTATTGATTCATATTGTCCCAACACAAGTCGATTAAGTTAACTTTACAAATTTAACAAATTTAAGTGGATTGAACATAAAAAATCAAGTTGTCCCAATGAAATCTCAATAATTGTGTTGTTTTAGTTCATTTTAAATAAGTAATTTGAACAAGCAACAAAAAATGTTTTTTTGAGTGCATATTTCCCGTAAGCACTTTATTTTGGGGAAAGGGGAAATGTACAGAGGATGTAATGTCACAATAGTTTAGAATGTATTTACAGCATAGTGAGGTCAGCAATGAATAAATGAGTCAACATCAAACCTTAGTACTTTAATTTTCAATTTCAAATGGCTATATCTACTTTAATTTTGAAGAGTTTGGATATATTATTGAATGCTTAGAGTTTTAGGTGAGGTTGACAGTAATTAAAACCTACATTGTTGATTTTTAAATCCATGCTGATGTCTTATAATCAGTGCAACCTTATTTAAATTTGGTCAACTAGCCTGTTATTAAATAAATGTCAGAGAAAAACATTACACAATATACAATATAGAAACTTTAAACTCACCTCAGGGCAGTAAAGACTTCCAAAGTATATGTGGACTAAACGCGATGAGAGCTAGAATGCAACAAGCTTTTGTTGCAGTGAACAAACAAGAAGAGGACTGTAATCTGAACCCAGTGATTCCAATTAAGGAATTTAATTTCCTGTCTCCCAATAGACGTGGACAGTATAACAGGCAGATTGTCACACTGGCATTCCTTTTCTTCATACCCAATAAATAAAAATAAAAGCAGAAGTTTAAAGTTTCTCAAACTATACACAATTTCTGATACATAAGTTTTCATGAATACATGTAGAAGCTACTTATTTTATAGCCGTGTGTATATAAACCTTCAAGACTGTCAAAAAATATTTCACGCAACTCATTGTGTAATGATGGGGGTTTTTTTAAACGGAAATTACAAAATTATTAATTTTGTGTCCCACGCACTTTGTTTTTTTTCTGCATTCATTCACATAATAACCCAAGTCTTTTGCTTGTTCTATAAATTAATGTTTGAATTAGCTCAGTATTGCTTTATAATCTCATTCACCAGATTTAGGATTTCATATAGCATCAGGTGGTGGCAGAAGGTTGAGGCTTTCCTTAACGGACATGGAGAACTAAAAACTGTCATGTGATGTGCTGTGCGGTGATGATTTTGTCGTGTGTGAATGTCTCCTACTAGCTGCACAAAGAATGTATTGAGCGAGCAGTCTTGTGTGTTTCACGTGAGCAAGGTGCTTCTTTTTATTAGACTTTCAGATTATTATGAAGTATGTTTTATTTTTGTTTTATTCTGGCTGACTATGTGCCCTCGTCATGCAAGCTGTGAAAAAGTGGTACACTGTACAAAATGCTTCCGTGTTTTGTGATTCATAAGTGTTTTCCGTTTAATTGCGGTTGTGAATTGCATTGTGGGAGCTTGATCTCTGCTCTGTCGACTTTTGATGTTGAAAATTCAACTCTGCAGTTCACAAAGTGACTTTTATTGACATTTTAGTACTTTGAAATTATATAATGTATAATAAACAATATATGAATATACTGGCAGTTTAATACAAGGTATTTTTACCGTAATATACAGCACCAACCCAGACAATACATCACTTTAAACTATTAAAATGTTAATAAAAGTCTTTTTTGAACTTTTCAAGGTTAAAAGGTGCCATAATGCAATTCAAAAGCATACATAAATGGGGAAAAAATAAAAACATGAATCACAAAATACCAAAAACTGCTAATTTACAGATACTTTTTTTACAATGTAGACATTAGTCTATGATTAGCCTATGATTGTTAGAGCTTCTTCTCTTTAGTGTTTCTTAATTATGAAGAATTGAGTTTATGGGTGCTGCTACTACTTTGTCAGTGTGGATTTTTTGGTAATATATTTCTTTGAAAGCACTGTTATTAACTGGTACTGAAAATATTTATGAATTTATAAAGGATGTAATCCAGCAAGCAATTTTGTGTTTAAAAGATGTCTAATCGAGGTCCAAAGATGGATATCTTGTCTAAAACAAGGCTAAATTTTGTCTGTTATTAAAATTCCAGTATTCTAACAATAGTCCAAATGGTCACCAAACAGACAAATTAAACAAACTCCACATGTGTAGTCATTAATTCCTGTCTGATTTTTGGACTAGTCTATTTTGACTATTGTTTGACGTCTTTTTGATATTTACTTTCTACTATGGAAGTGAAAGGTTACCAGTCCAGTAGAAAAGAGTATAGAAAAAAAGAAACTTATTAAGGTTTGGAACCACACAAGGGTGATAAAATAGTGAGTAAATAATTGTTTTTGGGTGAACTATCCCTTTAATATGGTGTACTGAAGTAATCATGATTCGGTTCAAGCAATTGTTTTATTAACATGAAAAAGAAAGGAACTCATGCCTGGTAAAACCACAGTTGATTGCTTCTCGCTTCACATTTAGATCAGCAATCCCTGGTGGCAATCACCTGAGTTTTGAAATGTTTATTACGAAACAAAGTTTTATTTGTTGAAGTCATGTGATGCCCTGGTTGGAAAGAACAAGTTTCCAAACTTCCTGAAGGAGGATTGTAAAGGGGACCATCATCTTCTGCATGTAGACCCCTCATGTCTGCCTGTGTTCTTTTCTTTTTATCATGAAAGAATGACTGAGATAAAGATCTAATTGCAGGACTGTAAGCTTTCGCTGCTTCGTTTAACAATACGGCCTCTCCATTTAAAGGGATTGTTCACCCAAAAATAAAAATTTGTTAATCATTTACTAACCCTTCACTTGTTTAAAACCGGTTTGTCTTTCTTTCTTTCTTCTGTTGAACAAAAAAGAAGATATTTTCAAGAAAGATGGAAACCTGTAACCATTGACTTATATAGTTTTTATTTTTCCTACAACAGAAGTCAATGGTTACAGGTTTCCAACTTTCTTCAAACTATCTTCTTGTGTGACCAACAGAAGAAAGACACTCATCCTTTGGAAAATTTCAAGTTCAGAAACTGTGTTTTTCATATGGGCTAGATGAGGGTATCTGCCTGATGGTGCCAGAGGAAGAACTCAACGACCTTCTGAAGACTATATGAGGACCTTTTCCATGAACACTTATTTTTATTTAGTTATTTATTCTTTTTTTATTTATTAAAAGGCTGTTCAAAAAGCACCAGTGATACCACATTTACTGGTACTCATTCTAGAGTCTAATCCTATAGCGATTGCCAAATGACTGCTGAAACACTGGTTATTAATGCAGATACGAAACAGAGAAACAAGCTTAAACTCAGCATGAACCGTAAGTTGCTGCAGACTTTTTTTTCAGTATATGATACAGTATTTCCAACTGCAGTGGAGTATTGAGTTGGGTTTTATTTTTGTGCTCCTCCTCACATCTTTTAATAGACTTATTTCACATTTCCGAGTTTCTCAGTAGCGGAAGTCGTCATAGTTGGGAAAACTTAGAGCGCAGTGAGAGAATACAACAAATAAATATTTTCACAATCCTATTTGCTCAAATAATAAAAGAAAAACTCCACAATGGTGTTCTCAAGACTTTAAGAAAAAGGAAAAAAAATATCTGAGACTGATAACGGCAGCCAGAGGAGCGAATAATGTCAAATTTACTGTCCTGTCTCATAGATGCTGCATTAGAAATACCTCGCACAAGCTTTTTCAAATTCGCTTTTTGTCATTTAAAGCAAAGACGATATACTACATACATTAATACATATAAATGTTAGTACGTTTAAAAAAAACAACAACTACTAAATATTAAAAACTTTTTAAATGCTGATGACTGTTAAACACGTCATAACAGGCTTGTGAAAAGGGCTCATCGTCGCACACTAACGGTTGGAGGGGCGTGGCTAAGCATATTTCACTCAAGCCGTCAAACTGACATCATCAGAGAAGGACTGCAGAAGCAAATGGTGAGATTGTGATTAAAGATGACCAAAACAGTATTTTTCAGTCGATTTGCACATATTAAATTTTCATTTTAAGACTAAAAATGTGCAATAGCAAAACAAACATTGTACATTTTGATTTCATGCAGACTTGTGGGACAGAGCTAATGAATTTAATAAAAAAAGCAATCAGAGACTTGAAAGGTAGCACATGCTAACAGAGAACAATATAAGAACTGAGAAAACACTTAAATCCAGAAACCCAAAGCATACAACGTGGACCATAACAATTATAGGAATTAGTTGATTCTTTTTTTAATCCAATTGACTTTTTGTTTGTTTTTATACTATTGTGTGTTTATGCATTTTGTACAGTAATTTATTTTTTATGTATTTTTTCTCTAAACGTATATAATTTAAAAGGTGGTTGTCTTTACATTACATTTACATTATCTTTACAGTAATTATATTTTAAAGTATTTTTTACCTTTTAAAGTAAAAAAGTTTATTCTCTCAACGTTTTTAAATTAAAATGTTTTTTTAATATGGTGTTTAATATTTTTCTTTGCGAATGTTTTTATACCCCTTTTTGTACATATTCCTTAATAAACACGAATGGAAAAAAAACTAATAAATAAAAACTTGTTTCAATAACCCCGGAAGTCGCGTCCTTGTCACGTCCCTTCTTCTTCCGGAGCGGCGTTGCTCGACCCCACACTAAACGCTGATATTCCCCCACCCTTGACAAGCTAATCGTCCATTTCAGTCTCATTCAACCGTGAGTTAAAAGTTTTATTGCGTCTGGACTTAAGTTTGTGAAGCGTTTGAGACCTCGGGGGTAGCGATTGTTGACAAATCTAGACTGTTAAAGAAGGTCACTGCAGATGAAGCTAGCTAACGGTAGCACGCAAATAACTGCAGCTCTCTTTATAAGCGTCTCATTTCCATACATATTTGCCTGCAATGTTCGGCATAGAGCTTGTTGATGGTATACAAACCAATGTATTTGTTTTTCTCTTGATTTACACTCCTTAATACAAGAGACGTATTTCACTGGAAAGATGTGGTAGCGTTCAGTCTTTATTGCAGGTTATTTTATTTACTTTGGTGTCAGTCAAGGTGTTAACGGCTGAAATATTAGTATTCATGTTGTAGAATTAATATACAGAACAGCCCTTGTTGTGAGATTGATGTAATCGCAGGGTCAATTAAACGACAGTGTGGTCAGGAAGTGGCACGTGCCAGCATTGGGCTGGTTTAATTGTTTGTTTTGAAAGGACATCTTGTGGACTGGATTTGTTTGAAGAAGAGAACTGAATTGTGGTTTGGTTGTCAGATGATTTTTGAATATGCTATATGACAGCCAAACCACAGCGTTTTTGTGTGTCGCTGACCTGTTGTCATAAAGTATGATATTCAAGTGATAGTTTATTCAATAATTACATTTCTTTTATTATTTACCCACCCTATGTTTGTTTCAAACCTGTTTGTGTTTCACACAAAAATATTTAGAAGAATTGTTGTAGCCAGTTGCCAATGACTTCCTTGGTATTTGTTTTTCTTCTTTGAATCCAAGTGTCTATCAACATTACTTCAAATGCTTTCTTTTACGTTCATGAAAATGAACTCGTAAAGATCTGGAACCATTTGAGGGTAGGCATGGGATGATAACCAGCTTCAAGGTTTACAGTGGTTTGGAAGAGTCACTGTTTTAAAACTGCTAATTTTCTATTATACTGTTTCAATACTGTTTAAAGATATTGTCTTGATGTCAAAGACTATTTAATTTTATTTGTTTAGGGCAACAGTATCTCCAGCAGCAAACGAGCATTCATATCAAGAGATACTGGTCAGCCCACGATTCAACAAACATCTGAAAAACAAATCACTTATACATCCTATAGACCTGAACCGCAGAGTGTGTTATTTATATCCACAGAAAAGAAACATATCCAAAGATGCCTTTTTAGGTTGCAATGAAATCTGTGTTTTTGAGACCAATGAAGACCGCAGAAGTCAATTATTTATTTTAATTATTTAGCCTTACATGTTTACTGTTCCAAAATATTATGAATGTTTCTTAAAACAAAATATGTGTTCAATGGGGGGGAAAAGTTGCTGTTTTTTTTTTACCCAGACATTTAAAACGAACATATACTATCAGAATCTTATACTGGCTTGTGTCTACTTGACGGTTAGTGTATGATGACAAAACTTTTGGAAGAACTATTAAGTGTTGATTTTCCTTTTTCTCCAGCGTGTGAGTTGCGTGTCTCTGGCCACTCTGAGCTCACCCTGATGGGCGGCTGGTCCCGCAGTGCTGTGCTGCAGCTGTACAGAGCTCTGCTCCGTGCAGGCCAACATCTACAGTACACCGACCGCGACTACTACCGACGTGCAGTGATCCGAGAGTTTAGGCGCTGTCAGACCCTCAGCGCCCCGGCAGAGAGGGAGGACGCGCTCAAGAGAGGCCAGTTCTTTCTCAATAGCGGCCTGGGAGGGTTGGTGTAGAACAACTGGGCCATCAGCCTCAAGAAACTGGTTGGTAAGATCAGAGTTTTTACATTTAATATATCTGGATTGGTTGTTACAAAATGGCTATTACAATATTTTCTTTTAATTTATATAAAGCTAAAATTACATATAAAAATATTTAATAATGTTAATATCATGTAAGTTAAAGACGTATATTACCATATAAATAAAATGTGTCCTGATTATTTGTTTTCATTAAAAGCTCTTTTTTATTTTAATGATTTACAAAAACCCACTCACTAAAATGTCCTTAAATGTAGCAATAGTTTTTATCCAAAAAATGTTTTTGATAACATATTGCAACAGTACTTAAGGATCACTATGCAGGATCAAAATATTCTTTAGATTTGTCAGGAATAAGTTTTGAATTAATTGTATAAAAAGAATTGCATGATTGCTTATTCTTTTATTGACAATTTACTTGCTGTATTCTGTCTGTCTATATGCGTGTACAATACAAAAAAGTTTTTGTAAAAACAAAAACTTAACTAAAAGTAAAAAATACATTATTTAAAAAAACATGTAATGGTATATAACAATATTAAAACAATACTATTATGTAAGTGCTTTGGTGCTAGGGATTTTATTTATTTGTTATATATCTTTTCAGATTAAATATTTTATTGACAGTTTAATAAAAATAATTATAGTTTGAACCTTGTAATTGGTATTCCAATAAATATGGTTTCAGATGGCAGTCTAAAAATACTGTAATAAATTAAAAAAGACAATCAAATATAAAATAGTTGCATTCACTGTATATATTAAATATAGATAATATATTCATATTAAAGCTACAAATGTTATTCAGTTAAAAGCAGTTAATAACTTTTTGTTTAAGGACAAACCTGTAGGTATATTTATTAATCTGTTGTCACTATTTACTGTATTCTTATATTGTTTACTGTAATGGCACACATTTGTTTAAAGGCAAAAGGTAAAATAAAATATTATTTAATATATTATAATTTTTTCCAATCTGGACCGTCATAACTCAGCAACCATACAAACCCGTCTTTTGACCAATAACACCACAAACAATTTGTTACCAGAACTGAACAGTGTCATGTGATTAACATGATGTCATCTCTGAGTGAACTGCATCTATCTAGCTCTGCATGTTATGGAAATTTCAGTTAATGAGAAAATCTGATGTCATTTTCTTTTCCTGTCTTCTTGCTCCACCTCAAGGAGGGAAAAGATCGATGGCAGGAGTGAACGGGGATCGCAAAGGGAAGAAAGATGACAATGGGCTGGGCACAGCGATCGACTTTGTGCTCTCTAATGCAAAGCTGGTGCTGGGAGTGGGGGGAGCTGCCATGCTGGGCATCGCCACGCTTGCCGTCAAAAGAGTGAGAACAAGAATGCAATTCTATAAACACTTAAATAAAATCTCCCGTCACTGTGAAAGGGCTTTTATTAATTCTACACAGGGAAACATCTTGAAAGGTGTGCAAATGATATTAAATGCACGCTATTGTCAACTCTGTCCCTGATCAATTTAGGTTAGTCTTACCACATTTTTAAGCATCACATTTCAGTCTGTATTCTTTTATGAATGTGGCATGATATAATGCAGTTTTTCAGAGGTTGTTTTTGAAGATTAAGAGCTTACGCTAGCTGTAGTTTTTCACAATTTAAAGGTTTAAATGTTTTCTTTTAAGGTACAACTGTTAAAAAATAATCCATTTATATTTAAAGTTTACAAAAAAAACATGAAATGCTTCAAAATGAAAAAATAAGCTACCAATCTTAAGTTGGGTTCAGTAAAAGTAAGTTTGGGTTCAGTAATATATATTCTGTCCTGCAGCATTAAATTAACAGTTGCTGTAAGGGATTTTACATTGTTTACATATAAGCTTATTATTGAACCTCCTTTTAAGAAATACTTTGTTACTAGTGCAGAACTACATTTTAGAAATATATTTGAAATATGAATGTATAATTTAATCTATTACTCTCAGATGTACGATCGAGCTCTCAGTGCCCCATCCAGTCCCACAAAAGCAGACCCATCAGGACGGAGAAGCTGGGAGGAGCCGAGTTGGTTGGGGTCATCTCCACGCACACTGAACCATGATATGAAACAAAACGTCAGTCGCTCATTACAGACACTGCCCACCTCCTCCAGCTCCTTCAAGCCAGGTAATGAATCTCTGCTGCCTCGCAGAAACATTATCCTGTGCTTTTTGCAACTCCTAATACAACATGTGCTTTTACACTCCCTGATGACCTCACTGCTGTTTACCACAACATTATTGTTACTTTGATTCTGTTTTATTTCATATTATTGAATTAGGGGTTTTCCTAGATTTTACATTTATTTTTGATTTTATATTTTATTTGTTTCACTCTCTAAAATTTATATTTATTTATTTTTTAAACCTGGGCCATTGGTTCATTCTTAGTTGATCCTATCCTAACCTGTATCCTTATTGTTTACCAGGCTTGTGCATTTTGGAGTGTCTGCTCTACTTTCTCAGTGGGTATTTAAACCCTTCTTTAACTAACACACTGTAGGTTTCTGTAGTCCCTTTGTGTTCTGATCAATATGTATTTTGACTAGTTGGTAAGTTATCTGAGAGATCTTTCAGTAGCTATGATTCCATCCACTTATTTTTATGCACATTTTAGAATATCACATAAAAATGAAAACGCTATGATGTGCATACATTTTGAAAATGCACAAACTGTGACTTTGACTTCTGAGGCTCAAATAATTTATTATATAAGAAAAAAGACTCACTGTGGCTTTTACTACCTTAGCAAATTCAGTTTTTCTTTTTTTTTCAGGGTATCCACGACATCTTAAAAAGTCTTAAATATCGAAAGCAAAATTTTAGGTCTTAAAATGTCTCAAATCTACTGAAATATTGTGTTGTAGGTCTTAAACCTTGTTTTAACGGGTCTTAATTTTCCTTTGTTCATGTATAGCTACCCAATCTGGCCATTAACACCCATACAATCACAATCTCAAAACTTTGAAGTTTTTATTTAAAAATGTATGATCATAATTGTATGATTAATGTATGATCATATATATATGTTTATTATTATTATTTATGTATTTTATCTTGTGTATTATTTATTGCTGTTGATGACTTTTAATTAGAATATTTTTATTATAGAAAAGTGGTATTTATAAAATGTGTTAAACTTGATCTGTTTTTTTGCCATGACATAGCCATAGAAGCTGAAATAGTAATAAAATCAAAATTCTCTCTCTCTTTATTTAAAAATAGCATTTAATGACTTTCCTTACAGTAACATTTGTTTAAAAATTTTCCATATATTTATTGCTGAGGCTTCTAACCTGACCTGTATTTTCTATTATTATATTATTATTATTGTATCATTAAGTTATAATCATTTTTTGATAAGGCAAGTGGGATACTCAAAAAAAATTCTTATCATTTAGCCCTGTATAAGTCTAAAATTTCATTCATAATGGTCTTAAAAAGTCTTTAATTTAACTTGATAAAACCTGCAGAAACCCTGTTTTTTAGTCATTGGATGTAATCTTTTAGGTGATATTCTAGTTTTGATCATTAATCTAATTCGCATCTTTGGATGGAAACATAGCTAGTCAAGTAAACACTGCTTATTTTCCTAATCAACCTCACTAATCAGTCAGGTGTTGAATGATTTGTTTAGCATCACCTCTCCTCTTCCATAGTGCAGGACTGTCCTCAGTATGTGTCTGGTGAACTAAACATTGTTGTTTTAGACTGTACTCTAGGTATAATGTGTAAGTATTTACAATCAACACAATAATCGAGTTGTACATTTTTCTTTTGCTTTATTAGAGTCTTTGCATCGTGGTTTGGCTCGTGGTGGTCGTCCTGCTAAGGCTGAGCTCCAGAGGGCACGACTGCGTCTCTTTCTGCAGGAACACCTCTGGGCCTTCTTTCATGAGCGAGTGACGATCCCCTCAGAAGAGCAGTCTGTCGCCCGTCGTGCAGCGTTGGACATCTGTGCAGAGCTCAGAGTCTTTCTCCATGCCAAATTACCTGATATGCCCCTACGAGAAATGTACCTGAGCGGCAGTCTGTACGATGACCTTCAGGTGAGAACCAGAGTGAATCATTCAGAGGGTGTTATATCATCATAAACAAAGGGGCGGTTCACCCAAAAATGTACTAACCCTCAGGCCATTGTCAGTTGTAGGCGACTTTTTCTTTTTCATTAGAATATTTAAAGAAGATATTTAGCTAAAACTTTGTGGTTCACGAAATGTGGTTAGTGAAATTTTTGAGAGTAAAAAAAAGAAATAAATACAGAAACAAATACCAGTAGTTATGCGTATACGTCGTATAAAGCAGATGATCAGTCTAAGTGAGAAACTGAAATATTATTTGAAAGATGTTTAATAATTAACTAAGAGTTTAAGAGAACAGCATTTATTTGAAACTTTTAATGTCTTTACTGTCAATTTTGTTCAATGTAATGCGTGCTCAAAAGTATTAATGATAAAAGTATTGATTGGAAGTGTAATTCATCTTCATTTTCTACATCTCGCATGTTTAGGTGGTGACTGCTGATCACGCTCAGCTCATGGTTCCCATGATCCTGGAGAAGAATCTCTGGTCTTCCATCCCTGGCGAGGACACCATCATGAACGTTCCTGGCTTCTGGTTGGTTCGTCGCGAAAACCTGGAGTACTTCCCGCGAGGTAGCAGCTACTGGGACCGTTGCATGGTGGGTGGCTACCTTTCCCCAAAGAGCGTGCTAGAAGTCTTTGAGAAGCTCGTTGCGGGTTCCATCAATTGGCCTGCCATCGGTAGTGTTTTAGATTACGTCATTCGTCCTGTGGTTCCATCGGAAACGCTCACTCTAGAAGTGCAGTACGAAACGGACCGCCGGCTGTATGTGGACTTTCTCCCATTGCTTGTCATGGAGGATGGCGTATCGTTGATCGCCAAACCGCATCGATTGGCTGCCGAAAGGCACGAAAACCTGTGGCGGCAGAGCTTTCGTGTGGCAGAAACGGCAAAGTTGCGCGCACTCGATCAGGAAGACGCTGGGTGCCGTTCTGTGTGTCTTAAAATCGTTAAAGCCGTGTGTAAACTGAATCCAGCGCTGGCCAGATTAAACGCAAGCCAGCTAACTAATGCAATCCTTCTCCTGAGCGAACAGGAGGGCGATTGGACTCAGGAGGCGCTCGCCGACCGTTTCTTGCAGCTGCTTCGTGCGCTCGTGGGACACCTAGAGGCCGGGAGGATGCCTTGCACCCTAAATCTCAAAGTCAATCTGTTGTGCGAGTTAACGCCGCAGGAAATTGACGAACTGGGATACACACTCTACTGCGCGCTGTCTGACCCCGAGAGCCTTTTGAGAACTGTTTAACCAATGCATGCACACATACACACTACCACTGTTTTCATGCAAGCTGATACACAATACAAAATTATTAATATATGTCCTGATCTGAGTCACGTCACTTTCCCACTTTTATATTTGTCAATTATACCATCGTCTGTTATCTTCAGGTAAATCTGTTGAATTTTTTACAGCATGGCAAATCTCATTTAGGAGTTTAGGCTTTCCTGATTCACACTTCAGTGTCATGAAGATTATTTATCCAGTGGAGGATCGGATCATAATTTTAGTGATTCTTATATGATATTTTTTATAAATTCATGCGTTGTTTTCTCTTGTTTCAGTTTTTACCGAAAATGCAATGGGTTTCAATGGAAGTCTTTTCACTTGTTACGTTTGATTTCTAAACTTCGATTTGAGGTATCATGGTTTAGTGTTTTGTCAGATTTAGTTCCTATTTTCATTAAAATGCTTTCATCAGAGTTCATATTGAGTGATTTCAGAGTAATATTTACACGTTTGACACAGGCGGGTTTAGGTTATTCAGATGCTACGCTTCTCCGTTTTTATGACATTTCCAGTCACTTTTCATAAACAAAAATGACAATGTTGCATAATAGATTATAATTTTTTTAATAACATTTCTGAAGTATGAAGTTGAGGAATATTATTTAAAATGTATTTCTGTTCATTATTTAAAATGAACTATAAATTACAGTATAATTCAATTAAAAACGATATTATTTTGCTCCTGTGCTCTTCTCACCCCATATTGTTTGTTCATTTTGTGCCATTTAAAACATGTTAATTACGTGTATGCAGCTATGTTATATCAGAGTAATAGGTTAAGATTATTCGTCAGTAATGTAGCATACATTGATTATATACAGCTACATTCTGTAAATTATTTTCAAAACTCCTAAAAAATGTTCAGTGTGATGTGTGATGTTATTGAAATGATTGAAACAGGCGATTAAATACTGCTGAAATCAGGCGCCGTGCCCTTAATCAAAGAGCAGATTTTTATTGTATTAAAGCTGTCTAATGAACCAAGACAAACATGCAGACGTTTTTAAAGGGATAGTTCACCCCAAAATTTAAACTGATACTTTTACACTAACTCAAAATATTCAAAACAACAGAAGATATTTTGTCAACGTCGGTAACCAAACAGTTGACAATAACCAGTGATTTCAAGTCAATGCCTACTGTCAACATCTGTTTGGTTACCAGCATTGTTCGAAATATCTTCTGTTGTTTTCAACATAGAAAAGAAGCTCATACATGCTTGTTACAGGTAGAGGGTGTGTAAAATGATATCTGAATTTACATTTTTAAACGAACTGTCCTTTTAAAACTAGAATTTAAATATTTTCTGAAAAATCTTGGTTTTCTGAAGCAGTGTGGATTATAAGGAATGTTTGGATGAACTGAAAGGTATTGTGCGCAAAAATTCATATAGATCTTTTAGTATTTTTGTACCGATTGTACAGATATAACCAAAAACAGGCGTGAAACTATTTATGTATGTCTTCTGATTGTACCTTTATGTGCTTATAGAGTAATTTGATGGAACAAAAATATAAAATAGGCTACGTCTGCGTTATGAAATGCCAAAACTCCGGAAATCGCGTTCATGTACCGAAGCATTTCATTTGCTCGCGTAACACTTGTGTCTTCCTGTGTGATGTAGCAGATGCACATTTACCTAGTGAATGATGCGAGCGAGCAGCACCGGATCCTAAGTAGATCTGCAGTTCAGCTTGGCCTAGTGCTGTGTGCATGTGACGCTTGTGTTACTTGTTTCATCATTTCTTGTCTGGTGGTATTTTTTTTTTCATTAAACAGCACTTTGTATTGGTTGTCCTGTAAGAGTGTTTTGTGCCTCTGGTCTCTGCAATACAGAGCAAAGGATGAAAATAAAACGGAATGGAGTGTAAGTGTGTTAACGTGTGTTATTTGTGCAAGTATAAAAAGCCCAATCACTGACATACATCACTGGTACGGTTTTTTTCAGGACGAATGCCTGTAATTAATAACAGTGAGAGTGTTTATGAGTTAAAAGATTTCCATTTGAAGTGAATCCCATTCTTCTGGATAAAATAAATCAACACCCAGTGAACAATAATATAATATAAGCTAGTGAACAGTAATATAATATAAGCTTAAAGGTCCCATGGTGGCTTTGAAATGTGCATTTGTGTTCTATGTGTGACGTGAAACATGAAGATGGGGTGGGACATACTGTAGCTCCACCCCTTTTTAAAAAAACAGCCAATAGCATTTTGTTTTTAGCACAGCTCAGCCAGTGAGAGTGGTTGAGCTCTAGTGCATCAAACGAAAAGCAAATGAGAAGCGTCATGTCAGGGGGCGGGGTATGTCAGATACTAGAGACCATTTGATTGGCCAGAATATTTGATGAGAAACTGAAGTATTAGGTGATGTCAAAAATTAATAAATCATTGATCTATTGAGGCAGAAATGGCAAACTTTGGATGTTTATGTCTTTTAAAATACTAGTGGTAACATCTGAAAAGCTTTATTTTCATTTCACAGGATCTTTATGCAGCAAATCACCATATTGTAATGATTTCTGCAGGATCTTGTGGCACTGAAGACTAAATGATGCTTTTGGATTAACAGGAATGTATATTGAGAGAATTTTGAATTTTGTATATTGAGAAAAAAATTGTAATTAGTGTATCTGCATTTTATTTACTTGTTTTTTTATGTCTTTGAAATTAGATCAGTGTTGGAGGCAAACCCAATTAACATTAGTGGCATGACAGAAGTTCAGCCAGAGGTAACTCAACATTTGTTGCAGTTCAGATTGATTTAATATGGTGACACATCCAGTTTGTCAAATTTAATGTCTGATTTTAGATGTCATGTGATGGACGCTGGCGTTATGTTACATAAGACTGAAGTTGAAGGATGTTATAAACTGGGCTGTCATAAACGGGGCTGTTTGTAGAATTCAGAAGCCCTTGTTTGGTTTGGAATTTGAAGTTTCATTACACTAAAATAAAATTATGGATTCTTTCCCTGTGTATTTTGAGCTCAATACATTCCTCAAAGTAAATTAAATTAAATTAAATAAAATTAAGTGGGTAGCACAATCGCCTCACAGCAAGAAGGTCGCTGGTTCGAGCCCCAGTTGGGTCAGTTGGCATTTCTGTGTGGAGTTTGCATGTTCTCCCCGTTTTCGTGTGGGTTTCCTCCGGGTGCTCCGGTTTCCCCCACAAGTCCAAAGACATGCAGTATAGGTGAATTGGGTAGGCTAAATTGTCCGTAGTGTATGTGTGTGAATGAGTGTGTATGGATGTTTCCCAGTGATGGCTTGCGGCTGGAAGGGCATCCGCTGCGTAAAACATATGCTGGATAAGTTGGCGGTTCATTCCGCTGTGGCGACCCCAGATTAATAAAAGGACTACGCCGAAAAGAAAATGAATGAATGAATACACCAGTGTCAACATTATCAAAATGGGTCCAAAGAAAACCAAAATGACCAAAACAATTGATCAACCAGAAATTTAATCCATCTACTACAAAATAATTAATAGCTTATGTATACAATAAAACTGCACAGTTTTGTGACTATGTAAACAGTGCAAAATAAAAACAGGTTTCAAGGGGGAGTACAGAGAGCCCTCAGCTAAACAAGATTCTCATTTCCTCTGCCTTGAGTATCAGACATGGATAAATGTTTCTCTCATATCAGGTATTTGTTCATTTCCTCATGTTAAAGATGTAGATTTAAACTTAAAGGGTTAGTTCACCCCAAATGATTCATTTCTCATGTTATTTCTCATTCCATAAGACTTTTGCACAACTTTAAAACACAAAGAGATTTTAATTCAAATTTAAATTAAAATCAAAATGATCTTCTGACGTTTCAGAACATCTATGTGTGTTAGGCAGTGTAATCTGAAAAGAACACAAACACTTGAATCGTGAACAGATTTGATTATGGATTTTACTCACCCAGTTATAATGCTGTTAACTTTAGCCAGGTATTCAATTTGTTACGTCTCTTCACAATACTTGAAATAAATTATTTAATTCATTTGGATTTATTAATGTCTTTAAGGATATTATGAAGCACCAGAGGTTTAGGTGAGCAGATTTTCAGTTTCATTTTTTTCATTTGTGTTCTGAAGGAAACAAGGTCTTAGGGACTCGAAACAAAGATTTTATTTTTTTTTGCAGATGGTTAATTAGGTATTATAATGTGATTGACTCTGTTCATTTAGCTGGAGCAAAGCCCACGCAGTCCTGATCCCTGTCAAACACGGTGTAGTAGCGGCCGATGAACACATCTCCCAGAATCCACAGGGGCCCGGCGGGAGGAGGGATATCCATCGCCATGAAGCCCGACAGACAAACATTCACACCCATGTGACTCACCTGAGAGAAGACAGAAATCAGGTACGTACACGGATTTAAAGATGTCATTATTCTGTTTGTGTACATTCCAAACATAAATGGAAAATGTACCTGATTGTCATAGGTTTTAGAGACAATTAATGAGGTTCTAGATTTATTGGAAAATCTTAAAAGGAAAAAACAGACCTGCATGACATACTCCTGTCCAGTTAAGTTGAACAGCTTCCCTCCCAGGCTGAAGGAAACAACAGGAAGTGAAGGAATCTTCTTACAGTCAATCCAGTACTAGAAAAGAGAGAATAGAGTAAAATATGTAGATTACAGCTACTTCATCACTGCATGCATTCATTCATTCATTCATTCATTTTCTTTCGGCTTAGACCCTTTATTCATCAGCGTTCCCCACGGCGGAATAAACACTCAACTTATCCAGCATACGTTTTACACAGCGGATGACCTTCCAGCTGCAACCCAGTACTGGGAAACATCCATACACACTCATTCACACACATACACCACGGGCAATTTAGTTTATTCAATTCTCCTATACCGCATGTCTTTCTACTGTGGGAGAAACCGGAGCACCCCCACGCCAACACGGGGAGAACATGCAAACTCCGCACAGAAATGCCAACTGACCCAGCCGGGACTCGAACCAGCGACCTTCTTGCTGTGAGGCAACAGTGCTAACCACTGAGCCACCGTGCGGCCAAACTCAATTAATGACCAACAAATAAAGAGATTACATTTATGAGGAAAAAAATTAAATAGCCTTTTACATTAACATTTTAGTTGAATATCATACACAAATACATTTTGGGTAAAAAAAAAGGAAGTATCTTATGCTTAGCAATGCAGCAATGGTGTAAGCTACAGTAAATATTAGCATTTATAATAACTAAAGAAGTAATACTAATTAATATATATATATTTTTTTCTATTTCAAAAAGCTTTTGCACAATAATAACAACAAAATCTGGTTCCAGTAATTTAAATCTTGTTAAAATTGTATTATTTCAAATAGCAAAAGTTACTTCAGTTGATGATATATTTATGCAGAGTTGTTGTGATTTAAATGTTCTACATAAACTTAAACATACACTAGTTATTTTTATAAGTACTTATACATGCTTATTTATAAATTGACCAAAAATGTGCCTACAATTTATTACAATAACTATTTTCTATCTGAAGACATCAATTAAACCTCTATTCCTGGGATACTTGAAATAATTTTTTCAGTGTCACATGATCCTTCAAAAATCATTCTATGTGAATTTGCTGCTCAAACAGCATTTATTAGTTATTTAATTAATTCCTTACATATATAAAGTGTTATTCTAGACACTCAAAGTGCTTTATACATTGGGGGGGATCTCCTCATCCACCACCAGTGTGCAGCATCCACCTGGATGACGCGACGGCAGCCATATTGCGCCAGACCGCACACCACACACCAGCTGATTGGTGGAGAGGAGACAGAGTGATGAAGCCAATTATGATATGGGGATGGTTAGGAGGCCATGATGGACAGAGGCCATTGGGCAAATGTGGCCAGGATGCCGGGGTTAAACCCCTACTCTTTTTCTAAGGACATCCTGGGATTTTTCACGACCACAGAGAGTCAGGACCTCGACTTAACATCTCATCCAAAAGACGGTGCTCACTAAGCAGTATAGAGTCCCCTTCACTATACTGGGGCGGTAGGACCCACACAGACAGCAGGTTGAGTGCCCCCTGCTGGCCTCACTAACACCACTTCCGGCAGCAACCTAGCTTTCCCATGTGATCTCCCGTCCAGGTACTGACCAGGCGCGCAGCCCTGCTTAGCTTCAGTGGGCAACCATGTGAGAGTTGCAGAGAGCTAGCAGCCGGCTATTATTATTATTATTATTATCATCATCATCATCATCATCATCATCATCATCAATGGTTGCTGCTTAATATGTTAAAAAGATGTGCGTTCATTTGAACAGAAAAGAACAGTCTCTTTCATTTCTAATCAATTTAAGGCATCCTTGCTGAATAAAAATGCTTGCTGAATTTTTTCAAAGTCTAGTAGTAATACACTTAATAAACAATGTTTTTATGAAGATGTCCTCACCTCCCCCATGAGCAGTGGAATGGCTCCGATGGCTTTCTGCAGTGCCCGCACCTCCTGAACGGGCCCCGTGATCATTGATGTTCCAGTATCAACAATAGCCTGGCATCCACTTTTGCAAAGGGTAAGAGTGGCACCAACCTGAACTCTGTAGAAAAGAAATGACCAATATATGTGACCCTGGACCACAACAACTGTCATAAGTGTCAATTCTTTTTAAAATTGAGTTCTATACATCATCCGGAAACTGAATAAATAAGCTTTCCATTGATGTATACATTGTTAAATGAGAACAATATTTGGCTGAGATCAGTTTATTTCAACATCTGGAATCTGAGGGTTCAAATGAAGTATAAAGTTGTCTTTTTATTTAATTTAAAGTTGTCTTTAAATTATTATTAATCAAAAAATTGAGCTTTGATACATTTACTGTAGTGAATTTACAAAATATCTTCCTGTAACATGATCTTTGCTTAATATTCTAAGGATTTTTGGCATAATAGAAAAATGTATAATTTTGATTATTGCCAAATCTCATGCAACACAAGTCATCCAGGGTCACATATTAGGATTTACCTAAAGACTAACCCCGAAACAACCAAACATTAAAGGCTCAGTTTCCACGTGCTATTAAAATGAGTCTCTTGTGACCAGTTGTGTTCATATTTCATTCCCCCTTCCTCCTAATTTCGAGCAGTGCGGTGAAGTATGAATACCTTGTTTTGCAGGGCTTTCTTGTCTCCTAACAATCACATGTTAGATCAGCAGACACAGAGTTGGTCGTCTTTTGTGGCTTTTCAAAAATGCATGCAACCAAATGAACATTTGCACCGCAAAAGCAATTAAATATGTTGTTTAAAGGCATAGAACAACCAAAACAAATATTTCCTAATTATTTACGGACATTCAAGTGTTTCTAAACTTTCATGAATTTCTTTGTTCTGTTGAACACAAAACAAGATATTCAGAAAATGCTGGGGGAAAAGCATCCATAGTAGGAACAGAAAATGCTGTGGAAGTCAATGGCTGTTTTTTTGCCCAACATTCTTCAGAATATCTGCCTTTGTGTTCAACAGAACAAAGAAACTCAAACTGTGGAGGATGCGGAGGATGAGTAAATGCTAACAGAATTGTCTTTTTTTTTTCAACTATCGGCAAAAAAGGTTGAACTACTTCTGGAAGGTGTCAAAAATGGACAAGTAAAAAAAACTGTGTTTAGTGTCATCAACTTGCCATCAGATTAACAAAAACACATCTTAATACCAGGTGTAAACTGAGGCAAAATGCCACATCTGAAATATCTTGCATAGTAATGTAATGGTTATGATAACATACTCATCCATATTTATCTGCCAGTAGGCTTTTCGCGTGACGTTGACATAATGCAGGTCACCGTTGAAATACTGCTGGTCAAAACCTCCCAGCATCAGCTCGCCTCCAACATCACCGGCCGGGTCCCTGTCCAACACATCCATTCATGACATTCAGCATGTTGACGTCACACAGTGTAAATCATCTCAACATTTAAAAATTGTAATTCTGAGTTTCTTTCTTCTGTTGAACACAAAGGAAGATATTTTGAAAAATGCTGGTTGATGGCACTCATTGACTTCCATAGTTTTTTTCTTTTCCTCCTATGGAAGTCGATGGGTCAAAATATCTTCACTTGCAGAAGTAAGAAAGTCATAAAGGTTTAAAACCAAATAAGGGAGAGTAAATGATGTCACTTTCCCTATCCCTTTAAAACATTTAGTCTCACATACACACATTTGAGTCACAATTGATTCAGTTAGTAAAAGAAGCTTTTTATACAGAGAGAACAATGAACTCTAGTGTGATGGATTGGCCGTAACATGCACGTGCGATGCAAGCAGTTATGAAAGTCATGCGTTACAGCTTAACACAAGAAAAAAAAAATGTAGTTCTTGCTTAAGGTCACACTATCAGCCATATTCCTCAAAAATGTAGAACTGAAATGGAGAAGAGATTAGAGGAACCTCAGAGAATGTCATTTTACAATTCCTTCTCGAACTGCCCCAATATTAAATGTGTGTGTGTATATATATATATATATATATATATAAGAGGGTAATAAAGTCTTACCGGTTGATATAGAAAGAGAAGATATTCTGGGGCAAGATTTTGGCAGCCATGGCCGTGTCAAACACAGGCATAACCCCATCTACAGAAATGGCAGGGTACGCCATGCCCAGGACACCATCAAAACGTGCCACCGCGAACACAATCCCAGGCTGTTTTAGCGCCTCTGCAAACTGCTGGCCTGTCACATTCAGCCCTGCCAACTACACACACACACATAAAACAAATGACTGACTTTATGGATCCCAATTTAACCATAATTAATCCCTCCCTATTCTACGAATGGCTCAAATTATACATTACAAACACTTGCCATGATGATATGCCTCTTTATTGTGAATCACTTGTATTTCTTCATTTGTAAATCACTTTGGATTAAAGCATTTGCTAAGTGAAGAAATGTAAAAAAAAAGTCATTTTATATTTTAGTTTATTCATCATTAGACATTTTAGTTTATTAAATGTATAGAGCTGTAATGAGCAACATCATAACGATGATAAGAAAAACAACATGTATGCTAGAGCATTTGGACCTGTTTATGATTGCATATTCTGTTTTTGGCTTGTTTAGATGTTTTTGGTCTACGTTGCATTCAAATCTCAGCTCAAAATATATCAATAGTTTGATGACACCATAACTGGACTGAGCCATAATATTAAGGTATAACCAGAAACTGCAGAATGACTCTATTTGGCAATTATTTTATACTGAGAAAACGTCATTTAAAACACTTAAATTATTAAACCTAAATCCATTTACCTATTTATTTCTGTCGACCACTAAATATATTATGAAGAATGTTGAAAACCAGCAGCAATTGACATCCATAACAAGAACAAAAGATACTATGAAAGTCAGTGCTGCTGTGTTTTAATGTCATTTGAACAATAAAACATAAATATAACATGACCAATAAAGGATTCTTTAGTTATTGACAATTAAGAGGTTGTGTAAGGTTCAAATTAAATAGATCCCAATATAGCTGATTTAACAGCTATGAAGGTACATTTTTGCATTCTATATGGCTACCAATTGGACTATGGATCTCAGAGGTTTGCAAATGCATACCATTGGAGAAGATCACATATTCTTTGAGAGGAAAGGGGGAATTATGTAAAAAGATTTGGAATCCATTTTTGAATCCTATAAAAACTACCATTTGATTTGACGAAATAGTTTTTCCCCATTGGTTTCAACTGCATCTCCTCCCTTTTAATGTATTTAACATTATTTTATTTTCTCTTTACTGTGTGTGTATGTTTTACTTTAGTTTGTTTGTTGCTTAGTTTCGATGTTTTGTATTGTTAACTTTTGAAAAAGCTAAATAATAATATATAATTAATAAAAGACTATCTTCCTTTGTGTTCAACAGAAGAAAGAAATTCAAACATGTTTGGAACGAGTGGAGGATGAGTAAGTGATGACAGAATTTTCAGTTTTGGGAGAAAATATTAATCAGTACACAATAATATCTTAAAATAGTAAAACTTAGTTAAACTTGCTTAACTACTAATTGTTTAAATTAAGCAGATTATTTTCTTGACCTTTGCTTAAGACAACTTTATCATTATTATTATTATTATTATTATTATTATTATTATTAATATTGTCACTTTACTATGATTTTAAGGTGTTTTTCTTCTTATTTAGTCATTTCGACAGCTTTTATGGCGGTTTACTGAAGTAGTTCACTCACATTGACAGTATCCTGACTGATGAAGCCAGAGAGACTCCCTCTGCCATACTGGATGGAGAATTCAGTACCGTTCTGAACGTACGTGCTTGACTTTTTAGAGTTGTAGCGACGGTGCAACCCTGAGAAGGTAGAAACAAAGCTAATAAAGCAAACAAAAACACATAGATTAAAGCAAAAAAAAAACCATCACATACAACACGCTATGTCCAGGTAGGAGCAATGGATAGATGGAACCCAGAGGTTGGATGATCCTGTGTCAAACAGCACACTGAAGTCCTGAGGAGGCGTACCGATACTGATCATGCCATAATACTGGGCCTGAAGAAGGAGAACGGACACTCACTATACTGCATATGTAAGACCCAAAGCACAAGTGTATGATGCCAGATCCACTCACATCCATGAAGTTGGTGAGTTTCTCCACAGGTGGTGGGAGTTGTGTTGTTTGTGGTGGTATTGTGACCGAGCCTTGATTGGTAAATGTGCCACCAGAATGTTTCGCCTTCATTTTAGCCATAGATTTGATCTCATCTATAGTCTTGCCATTGTCTGCCAACATGCGGCGCACAGTACGCACCTTGTGCAGAGGAATTCTAGAGGTACAGCAGTGATAAAGGAATAAATTACAGTAGTTTATTGCATTTATGAAGCTGGCTATTAAATAAATGACTCCAATGCTCCAAAAATACACATTTACTAAATAAACAAAATTTGTGGTGTATTGCAAAATAATCGATTTGTGGTGTATTGCAACGTTTCATTGTAAAGTTACTGAAATGTTTGTCATTTGCAAGTGTTTTTAGGGCTTGTGTTGTGACTGTGAACAATTCAAGACATTGTACAAGAAATTATACTGTTTGTAACTATAAAAAAGATGAATTGTAATTGTGTACATACACAATAAAGTCTATAGAGTGTTTGCTGACATTTGATTATTTAATTTGTGTACCTTAATATTGCTAGACACCCTGAAACCAGTTCATTTCGCTTGCATTTTTGCTTTACTGTATTTATCTATACTTGTGTTTAATTTAATGTATTTTATTTATCGGTCAGCATGGTGGTGCAGTGGGTAGCGCTGTCGCCTCACAGCAAGAAGGTCGCTGGTTCGAGCCCTGGCTGGGTCAGTTGGCATTTCTGTGTGGAGTTTGCATGTTCTTCATATATAAACAGCCCTTGGAGTAAGTAAATATTTTATTTTTTACTTTACAAAATAATCACAATCAGCCTAAAATTCTCTAAATTATTTTTTTTAATTAATATTTTATTCCAGTTATCTGATGAAGTTTTACTCAATATCACAGGAAAAAAGTATCGCAGTGTCAGGTTTTTCCAATAAAGTTCTAGCTCACGGTGACCCAAGTTCAGTTCCCAGCTTGAGGTCTTTGCTGATCCTGTTCCCCTCTCTCTGCTTCCCACACTTTCCTGTCTCAACTGTACTGTCCTATGCAATAAAGATGAAAAACCCCTAAAAATAATTACACTACATTTTAATAGTTTCTAAAAATGTATAAATAAAAAAATGTAATAACATCATTATGATCTATGTAATGCTGCATTTTTGTAACTGTGTCATACATTTACGTGTTTTCATCGATAACTGCTATTGATTAAATATTGTCACTACACTATTAGCATGATGAGTTTAAGTCAAAGATGTTGAAGGAAAGCAAAAAGTGTAATATAGCTTTAATTTTCCCCCCACATACACTTTAGTGCAGGGGTCACCAATCTCGGTCCTGGAGGGTCCCTGCAGGGTTTAGCTCCAACTTCCCTTAACACACCTGCCTGGGTGTTTCAAGTATACCTAGTAAGACCTTGATTTGCTTGTTCAGGTGTGTTTGATTAGGGTTGGAGCTAAAATCTGCAGGACACTGGCCCTCCAGGAACAAGTTTGGTGACCACTGCTTTAGTGCATAGGTCTCAAACTCAATTCCTGGAGGGCCGCAGCTCTGCACAGTTTTGCTCCAACCCTATTCAAACATACCTGATCCAACTAATGAAGATGTTCATGAACTCGATTATTTGGATCAGCTGTGTTTGATAGGGTTGGAGCAAAGCTGTGCAGAGCTGTGGCCCTCCAGGAATTGAGTTTGAGACCTATGCTTTAGCGCAGCGGTGCTCAAGCCTGCTCCTGGAGATCTACCTTCCTGCTGAGTTCAGCGCCAACCCTTATCAAACACACCTGAACCAAATAATTAGGACCTGAACAGAAGTTGATAGTTACAGGCAGGTGTGTTTGATATGGGCTGCAACTAAAATCTGCTGGAAGGTAGATCTCCAGGAGTTGGTCACCCTTGCTTTAGTGTATCCTGACGGCTTAAATGTTTTTTTTTCCCTTTTAGACATAATACATTTTCAACATGACATACAGAAGACACAAAAACAAACATTTCCGTGGAACAAACGTTTATTATATCAAAATGCCTTGTAGTTATTTTAGAAAATATATTTTAACTTTCATTTTCAGTTTTCTATTCTTTCCCTTTTGTCATAAAATGTAGTCTTTTAGATAGCTTAAGTAGCGATCAGATTTTATTTTAACATAAATGTATTTATTATTGACGAATAATGACGATTATTACACTCATATGTTGGCATTGCGTTCAGAAACGCACTGATAACGCCGCCCATAAATTCCTACGCATGAGTCACTTAAATGGTCACTTTTTTAGAGTGAACTTAAACTCTCAGGTTTGGTACTAGTAAGAGGTTTTCGTGAACCGTAACAATGTGAGGCGATTATATACCAAAACATGCTAATTTAATGATCGATTTTGTCAACTCTTTAAAAGTTGTTTAAAAGATCTAATCACGAGCTGAACATCACTGCGTCAAACTAGATCGCTACCATTATAAACAACTGTAAGCCTGATATTTCAACTCGCTTTATGAAAATAAGTTTTTGTTTGCTGCGTCATTCGTTTACCTATATATAGGCTATCAAATTGGACACTGCGACCACGGCAGGTCATCACACATGTAACTGTTTACTAACTGAAATGTAGCCATACTCGGTCATGACTCAAGTGAGTTCAACTTCCTGATCTTCAGCGCCAGTTGATGCTGTTGCTGTTTTAAGCTTTTTACACACAACCTCCATAAGCAGCACTGTAATGTATGTTTATGAAAATAGAAAATATCAGATTCAATTCCAGATTTCATTTTATTGCAAAACAGATTTCAAATATAGTGAAAGTTAATCTGCAAATGCATTAAGGGATATTTTAAAGCAAAATTACATATATACATATATAATGCATATGTGGAAACACGTGTAGAACAGATACAATACAATTAGATCACTAATAAATAATAAAATGCATGCATTTACCTGATTATTGCTTGACTATCCGCAATTAACAGCCCTAATAAAAACGCGAACAGGTGAAAGCTGTTCATTTTCTGATCTTTAAAAGAGCCGAATAGTTGTACTTCTTTTCTGAAACAAACGAAATGGAAACTAGCAAAAACAATTCTTAAGTTTTACTCCTACCGCCACCCCTTGTGCGCAACTTATACATCCGCAAGTGTATTTCGGAGAGCTTCGTGGAACATCGGGGATTTTCGTTCTCCTTAAACCCGAATGGCTAGCAGCAATGATGTTCCAATACGATTGGTTAAAGCGCAAATCAATCAAGGTCAGTTTGACACACCCGCTTCTTCATGTGACTGAGTGCTGAAATGTGGTATCACTGGTTGAGTTACATCAAAGAGCATGTGTTTATAATGAATTTTGTACTTGTCTATTTCGAAAGCAAATTAAATGCAGCTATTGATATAATAAACGAGTTATACTGTGAGTTGTAAAAACATCAGTTGCACTGTGAGTGGTCAAAAAAGAAATGACCTTCCTCATTTTCGTCAGAAAAAAACTGAGGAAACAAATGTGGCGCAACGCAAACGAGGAAGTGGAGTAACCAAATCCGAATGATTTGTTTTTTTTATAGTTAGTCGTACAAACTGTAGGCTATTTTGACGCTGTATTATAAACAACTCAACTCTAAAAAGTGTAAACAAATAGAAACCATCACATAACTTATAATGGTTTCTACTACACATAGTCTATTATTAGAATTACAAACCATTTTAATGTAACCATCAAAACTATAACATTTTGATGGGATCATTTGGGATGTATTTCCATTACAGGCATTACAGGGATTGTTTAGCCAAAAATTCATTCGTTTTCTTTTCGGCTTAGTCCCTTTATTAATCTGGGGTCGCCACAGCGAAAAGAACCGCCAACTTATCCAGGATATGTTTTACGCAGCCGATGCCCTTCCAGCTGCAACCCATCACTGGGAAACATCCACACACACTCATTCACACACATACACTACGGACAATTTAGCCTACCCAATTCACCTATATCGCATGTCTTTGGACTTGTGGGGAAAACCGGAGCACCCGGAGGAAACCCACACCAGCACGGGGAGAACATGCAAACTCCACACAGAAATGCCAGCTGACCCAGCTCGAGGCTCAAACTAGTGACCTTCTTGCTGTGAGGCGATCGTGCTACCCACTGCACCACCGTGAGGTCCTTAGCCAAAAGCGAAAATCTATTTACTATTATCTACGCTCCCCCAAGTGGTTCCAAACTTTCATGAGATTCTTTATTCTGTTGGAAAAACAAATATATGGAAGTCAATGGTTACAGGTTTCCAACATTTTAATAAATATCTTCTTTTGTGTTCAACAGAAGAAATAAACTCAGATTTGAAACAAGTGAAGGGTGAGTAATTGATGAGAGAATTTTCAGTTTTTGGTGGACTATTATTTTAAAGACATTGTAAATCTCCATATAATCATTAATACCATCAGCCAATATACATTCAGTGATTGTGCCTCTTTTATATATATTTATATATATATATTGCTTTTGTTGAAATTCAGCATTTAAAAGCCTAATTATTTAAAAGCCTGAATTATTTAAAACTAAATAATTCAAAAGACGTTTTATGTTTTTCTGATGAAATTAAAAATGTAAGCAACATTTATAAAGAAATGTTCAGAGAATTCTTAACAATGATGAATGTATAAATGTTGTAAAGCTTATAATCATCATGGTCATCAGTGTACTGTAAAATATATGTTAGATTTTCAAATAGAATTTGCAGTCAGGGCAACACGGTGGCTCAGTGGATAGCACTGTCGCCTCACAGCAAGAAGGTTGCTGCTTCGAGTCCTGGCTGGGTCAGTTGGCATTTCTGTGTTTGCGTGGGTTTCCTCCGGGTGCTCCGGCTTCCCCCACAGTCCACAGACATGGCTATATGTGAATTGAATAAACTAAATTGGCCATAGTGCATGTTTGTGAATGAGAGTGTATGGGTGTTTCCAATGTGTATGGGGGTATAAAACATATGCTGGATTGGTTGGCTAATCATTCCACTGTGGTGACCCCTGATGAATATAGTGACTAAGCCGAAGGAAAATAATTGAATAAATGAATGAATTTGCAGTCAAACAAACAAACAAATAATAACATATTCAGCATAAAACAGTAGGTCATTCGTAGGCCCACACGGAATTTCTGCACGCGCACAGAAATCCACAGATTTTAAGCCCATCATTGAGTCTATTTATTTACTTGTGTAAATGTGTGTAAATTTATATTAATTCAGTTTTAAAATTTATTTTAGTAATATTATTGACTAATCTGAAAGTGTTCATTTGATTTATTTGCAATACAGTTTGTAAAGTAATATTCTTTCATATTCTGTCTTTTAGTAGACATATTATATGAGAGACTTGATTTGTTTACCAAATAAGTGGATTTAGATGGATTTGCATTGTAAACATTAAAGCTAAAAAGCTATTATTTTTTTGTCATATATTAAGCTTTTAGTTATGATACTCCCAAAATAATTCCGCATAAATCCATAGGTTTTGTACAAAATTCTTAGCAGAAATAGCAAAAAATGTCCGCAGATTCTGTCTATCCCTGGTCATTTGTTTTTGACTACACTGATTGGATGTTCTCATGGAGCCCCGCCTCTCTACAATTGTTCCAAGTGGTGATGGTCTGTACACTGTGGACAGTCAGATGCAGGGGCTTCATCCTGATATCTTGTTTAGCTGGTGAGTAGACCATTTGTGGAGAACAAGAAAGTATTTTCTCATAACTGTTAAGATTCGATCTGCTTGGCTTTGTAGGCAAACCTAGCTGCTGCCATTCTGGGATTAAAGCCTATGACTTGCAAGGATTTTTCAAGATTGTCAAAATAATATAGCAAGAGTGGAATTAGAGGTGAGTTTTGTTGTCTTACACTTACATTTTTATTAATGGTAGTGATAATTTACAAATGCATGTTGATATGAAGATTGTACTGTTTTCTATCTGATCAAGACATGCTGTAAAAGTGTTATATTTTCAATGAAAACATTTGTAATGAGGATGTGTATAAGGTGGGGAAGAGAGAGGAGTAAAACAGTTCTTTGTCTTTCTCCTTGCACACTAAAGGTTGAAGGTGCTGTGAAATGTGGTGCCGCTGTGTTAACTTGAACAGGGCAGAATGAGATCAGAGGTCAAAAATGCAAGAATTTTGCCTAATCATGTTTGAAGACAAACTTAAAAGTACATATTGTGTTTGAGCTGAAATAGTGAAAATAATAATAATGCAAAAAAATAACGATTCCAAGACTGTAACTCTGATTGTTTCTTATGTGTACTGTTTAAATGCTAATATACAAATGTTTGGGGGCAGTAAGATTTTTACAAAGAAGTTCTTATTTGTAATCAATACTTATTAATATATTGTCATGTCTCCACGTGTTTGCGTGGGTTTCCTCCGGGTGCTCCGGTTTCCCCCACAATCCAAAGACATGCGGTACAGGTGAATTGGGTAAGCTAAATTGTCCATAGTGTATG
>CAIGQW010055694.1:11039407-11061195 GCA_903798125.1 Danio choprae | reverse complement strand
TCCACACAGAAATGTCAACTGACCCAGCCGAGGCTCGAACCAGCAACCTTCTTGCTGTGAGGCGATTGTGCTATCCACTGCGCCACCTCGTAGCCCATTTGCATGTTGTTGTTTTTTACTATTAAAAACTACTATTTTATCTTCTGTGGGTTATGGCTAAAATATGGTAATTATAATAGTTTAATAAAATGTATTTGATTTTGAAAATTACCAACCCCCTGTCATTGTCCCATGATCCCCCAGGGATTCCTGCCCCCCACTTTGAGAACCACTGCGCTAGTGTAAAGTACTGAAGAAGACATGGTCGGCAGTTAGTGCTCATGTTAATCATGTTTATGTTCACTTTTAAACACAAATATGCACTAGTGCTCTTTAACATAAATCAGTCTCTTTGTAGAATTCTAGGTGAGCTCTTGTGGGGAGCAAAGTTCCAGCTAAGCTCAGCAGCTTGTAAGAAATGTGATGCACACATCTCACAGAAATCTTCTACAACTCATTCAATCAGATGATGACTCTGAATTACTTCCAATTTTGTGTGCCATATGCATAAGAAATTTATTCAGCGTGACGTCTGAGGCAGAGACTAATGTAGATGTAACCTTTGAAATGTACTAGATTTCTTCTCCTCGCCTAGTCTAATCTACATCTCACCACATTTTCTGTTCTCTTTCCTCTCTCCATGAAGTCTGCAGCTCAGCATGCTACATGTGAAAACCGTGGCCACACTAAAGTCCCCACTGGTTTCCCAAGAAAAACACTTCTTCTTGACATGCGTGGCAATCATTTCCACTATCTGCCAAGCAAAAGTTTCCCCGGTGTCCCTGAGGTGGTGTCCCTTCACCTAGACAGCTGTAAGATCCATGAGATCGAAGGTGGAGCATTCCAGGGCATGAAGAACCTGATGTACCTCTACCTGTCTGACAACCAGTTGTCCACTCTGGATGCAAAAACCTTTGAAGGTGCCCATGAGGTCATGTACCTTCACCTGGAAGACAATAAACTCACTCATTTCCCCTCTTCTGCTACTCTAACTCACATTCCCAAACTCCTCGAGTTGCATTTGGAGAGAAATCTTATAGCTAAACTAGAGCCTTCGGGACTTCTTTCTCCAGTCCTTCAGCTCACAGGACTCTACCTCAAAAACAACTCCATTGCTACTATAGTGCCAAAAGCTCTGGATCCTGCTCCCAAGCTGGACGTCCTTCATCTTGCAGATAATGTGCTAACGCATGTGCCAAGTGATGCATTAGACCACGCCCCTGTTTTGACTGAGCTCCACCTCTCCGGGAATCTGATTCGCTGGATTGGTCCAGAAGCATTTTGGGTGGTGGCTGAAAGTCTAAAGCACCTGCTTGTTGATAGAATGGGACTTCAAAAGGTAGAGAAGATGTTGTGTTTTGAAGAAATAACAACAAATCCTTGGCTTTTCTTGTGTTTATACTAGACTAAGCTCTTTGTCTTTTTTTTGGTTGGTGGTCATAGCTGAGTGTGAGGTCTCTGGCAGGGTTTGGTCCCGGTCTGCTGTCTTTGTCTCTGGAAGACAATATGTTGGAGGAGTTGCCTGACCTTTCACCTCTTGCTGGACTTCAAAATCTCAATCTCAACAATAATCCACTAATGTGTGACTGCAAATTACTACCATTTTACAGGTAATCTGTCTGTCTATCTGTCTCTCTGTTTATCTTTTGTGATGTAGTGGTACATTTATGATTCAGTGATTCAAATGATCCGGTTAGAGTGACGGTGTATTCCAAATGAGATCTATCACCCTCCAAAGGACACTTTGGAGAGAAAACAATCATGGCTGCCATATTGAGTTACCATCCCAAAATGAAGTGCTCAAAATTGGCCAATTTGAAGGGCCCTTTGATATGAAAGATTTCAAAGCGTACAGCTGATGGCCACTTTGGGAGCCAATCCTTTGCACAGGGAAGTTGATTGTTGTAGCACTTGGTATTGCTTTCGGAAGGGCTCATCCTTATACCAGAATGCAATCAAAGATCCCTCTGGAGTGTAAATCCTTTGAAGGGTACAACTGATGGCCACATTGGAACCCCATCCTTTGCGCAGGGAAAGTTGATTGTTGTCGCACACGGTATTCCATCCAGAAGGGTTCATCCCTATGCCAGAATGCCATCAAAGATATCCCTCTGGTGTGTAAACCATTCGAAGGGATTAAAGCATAGGGATGAGCCATTCCAAATAGAATACAGTGATTGTTTCCAGTTAAAGATTCACTGATTTAAATGATTCGATCAGAGTAATACTCAGTATAACTTGATGCTAAATTTAACTCAACTTAATGATTCACTGAATTCTCAATTCTGATTCAAAATGAGCCACGAACTAGAAATCCTTACAGCTTGAGTGTCCGTAAGTGATGGCTCAAAAGGTAATTTACTATTTCGACTAGCCAATTCTTAAGATTAATATTTAAATTAAAATCATATTTAGGTTACAACTGTGAGTTGATTGTGAACTAAATCTGCTATCAAAAGTTGACCTGTTTAAGCCCACTTTAAGTTTTGTTACTGTAGGAAATTGTGGTGACACAATTTCGTTTTTGCCCTAGCAGAGAATAGACATAAAACTAATATGTTTGTATGTTTTCTATTTAATTAACACATTCAATTAGCCCTGTTTAATCTCTTTTATATGTTGTTGAATTTTGTAATCTTTAATTATCAGTAGTAGGTAAGTAAGCCTTCATCAATAAACTTCCAATATAAACATTCATCTCTAAGTACTCAGGTATCTCAACTTTCTTTCAGATGGTTAGAGAAGATGAGTCTGAGGGTTGAGGCGGTGTGCTTTTACCCCGCCGAGCTGCGAGGTCAGTCTGTAATGGAGTCTACCATCTATAAAAACTGCTCTATAGAAAACGCTCAACCCTTTAATGAGACCTCCATCTCAACCAAAGCTCATGAACCCAACATACTCAGCCCCATACAGCCCACAGAACCATCTGAAGCTAATCTGAAACTGGCAAAGATGTCTGCAAGATCAAAGAAAACCAAGTCTGAAGAATTCAAACCAGAGCGTGCACTAAATATGGCCAGGCCAAACAAGAAAAAAAGAAGACGACCAAAAAAGAAGTTGCCAATGATATGAGCAATAAGGTTTATGATTTAAACAATATAGATATTGTACTGTGGGGTAGTAGTGCTGCTGATTTGTTTACGGGTAATCCTGTGCTTGAATCCATATGCTTATTTCACGTGGCCACCATTTTAAAAAACGAAAGCGAGGCTGTGGTGGGAAGAAACCCGGAAGTAAAGGACCAGCACTGTAAATTGCAACAACATGCAGTGGACTACAAACCTCTAGCTGTTATTGCGATTTCAAAGTGCAGATATTGTGTAAACATCACTTCAATATCATTGAGTTAAGTTTAATTTAAACAATTAAAATGTAATAATACGCTTAAGTGTCCTACTAGGGTTCAGTTCATGGCACCAGGTAAACCCTGTGGGGACGCTTCCCTGCTTCTGCCTTATTTAACCTGGTGAGCGATAAAACAGTGCAGTTCTCTGTAGCAATATTGTCTGTAATATTGTTGTCCCGGTACTGAAATTTAAAAAACTAACATTTAACACAGCTGGTATTTATGCGCCGTTGAGCACGTTCTTAAACAGTGCTGATTTGCCATAGTATTCACCAGTGCTGAACAGAAATGACTGCGATAGGTCGTGACAATCATAAGCTCATCACTGTCACAGAGTGCAAACACAGATACACCGACACTGGAGCGTTTTAAGCAGATCGCTTGTCTGTGTTTGCACTCGGTAAACATCTGTGAAGTGCAGTGAACTGATGACCTTCACGGCCAATCACAGTAATTTCTGTTGAGCACTGAATACTATGACAAATCAAGAACACGCTCAACAGCGCTTAAATGTTAGCAGGAAATGAACATTTTTCTAATTTCAGTAGTGAAATTCAGTATCAGCACAAGTCTAATCAGTTCATTAAAACGTGTGTTTGGGAAAGAAAACGTTAGCTAACTAGTGGCATTTTCCTTAACTTGAAAATGAGGTCCAATATCCCTTTTTATTTTCATTATCCATTCAGAACGGACCTTCGGGTCATGCGGACAGGGGTGCAATGATAAATTTGTCACTTTCTCTTTACGCTGATAAGACATACAGGTACACAACAATACGCCATCGCGGATGCCGTTCCTGTGTGACTACAGGCAATACTTCTGGGTTTCTTCCTACCGCAGCCTCGATTTCGCTTTTAAAATGGCCGCCATCAGTCTATTAATCAGATTTCTTTCTTTTTTTTAAGTATCTATTGTCATTTAAATGCTTTAACTGCTTTAAACGCTGGCTTGTCCACACCAAGAGTGATAAACCATAAATATGAATGTAATGATGACTATATTATTAGGATTAATAGTCATATATGTGATTTTTTTTTATTTAAACAATATAAATGTAATAGCTACTGTGTAGTAGCTCTGCAGATTTGTTTACGGGTAATTCTTTGTTTGAATCCACTGATCAAAAATTGTGCAATAATTTGTGCACTTTTAATGCATTTACACAACAATAGTGTTTTGGGGGCTCTGGAAATACTTTTGAAAAATAAAAAATAAAATAATTGTCATGCATTTATTTAAAAGACCTTAAATGTTCAGTCTATGGGTGAGCACTTCCAGAAACGTTACGTTATATGTAAACAAATGTGTAACGTTAGTGGAAAAACTACGAATTGTGGATAGTTTACACGAGCTTACATGTTATCTGTACGCAAAACTTGTCAAAAAAGCAAACTTTTGAATATGTGAAATAAAAATAAAATAGATGGCATTTAATGAGTGTTTTCTGTAAGTCCTGATAACATGTAATCCCCGTTCAAAGCTCTGCACTTATTGATTTGACGCATGTAGAACTTGGTATAATAATTATAAATAATTATATAAATAATTCTGATAATATGTTTTGTGATAGTTGTTACAAACACGGACACAGTGGCGCACTGCCTCCAACAGGTTCCATGGTGTAATGGTTAGCACTCTGGACTCTGAATCCAGCGATCCGAGTTCAAATCTCGGTGGAACCTAATCTTTTCTACTCGACTGTAATTTGGAATCGATTGTGTTTGATTGAACCGGCTTGAAAATATTTTAACATGAGTAATATTAAAACCACCATACTATAGACAATTGCTTTAATTCAACAATTTTACATGTACAAGATTATAAACTGAGTAGCTGTTCTCTTGTACTCGTTCTCGCGAGATCATCAGACATTAGCAAACATGGCGGCCGCGATGGATGTGGACACCCCAAGTGGAGCCAACAGCGGAGCCAGTAAAAAGCGTTTTGAAGTGAAAAAGGTAAGTAATTGAGAAGTTTGAGTTAATGATTGGCGTCAACTACATGTACACGTTTCTTTAGTCTATTTGAAGTAAAAAGTAATGCTCTTCCTGCGGTGTGTTTAACCCTGTTAGCATTAGCGGCGCTGCTCTTTCACATCATCATTTTAATCACCGGCCTCTGTGCTTTTCATGTTTACAAAAACCTCATGAGGTGTCACAAAATGAGTACAATCTAATGTCAAGTAAAGAGATGTTACGCGCTCGCCCATTGTGCTTCTTAATTGAACTCCGGTATATTATGCAGCGTAATCCCAGAGATTATTGAAGTAGGCCATTAAAGAAATGCAGCGCTGATCATTTCCAGACCTAAGGATAAGATTCGTGGACACTACAGCCGCTTACAGTAGATTCGATCCGAACTGTTTTGGGGTTTATATACGCATTCCGAACGTTCTATTCGATTACGTCATAGACATGTCCCAAACGCTCGATTTCGTCATATATAGTCACCAGTCAGCTTCCGAACATTTCATTTACAGTTTTCCCCCTCAAAGTTCGACGCAAACATTTTAGTGAATTTCACATATTACACACGGAATTAATATATATATATAACGTACAATAAATGATGTTATACTTGAGTAAGTTTTGACTTATGTGTCCTTTTTTTAAGCTAGGTTCGGACATGTTTGAATGTCATAGATGTTATACTAATGAATAACTAATGTTATTCTATTGGATATTGATTTAAACAGTGTCAGCCATTGAAAACTCCTTCCAAGTGCTTGATTTTAACAGTTTTAACAGTGTCACAGGTGTTGCAAACTCATTCTCAATGTTCAGTTCCAACAATTTCAGCCATCATAAACTCTTTCTGAATGTATGATTTGTTTGTGTAATATCGTAGGTGGTTTCCAGATTCTCATTTTGTGTACTCTGAACAGTATGAATGTAATCTGGATTCAAAACGATCGCCGTGAACTGTTTGAGTTTACATATACTTATTTTTTAATCGTACACTTTCACTATGTTCCTTTACAAATGTTATGGCTACTGCCCTCTTTTCCTCCCCATTATGATGTATAACTGAGTGAAAACTGCTCATTGGTGGAGGATATTTAGACTTATAGTTTGTTTGTACATGCGCCATTAAGAGAAAAGGTGCTGTTAGCATTTTTATTAAAGATAATTAATTTATATTCCACTTTACTTGCAGTGGAACGCTGTGGCTCTGTGGGCTTGGGACATTGTAGTGGACAACTGTGCCATATGCAGAAATCACATTATGGACCTCTGTAAGTATAATAGCTCATGTTTGAATCGTTTGATTTAACTGTGTTTAAGGTTTAGCCTAGATGAGCTGTAACTCTTGTGTTTGCTTCAGGTATTGAGTGTCAGGCCAATCAGGCTTCTGCCACCTCAGAGGAGTGTACGGTGGCCTGGGGAGTCTGCAATGTGAGTATAATCACACACACTTTGAGCTCTGGGTTAGTTTGGTGCTGGTGTAATGCTGGTGTGTTTGTCTGCAGCACGCGTTTCATTTCCACTGCATCTCCCGCTGGCTGAAGACCAGACAAGTGTGTCCATTGGACAACAGAGAGTGGGAGTTTCAGAAGTGAGTCTTTTTGATTCGTCATTAAAATAAAGTCAAATTTAAAAGCTTCATTTAAGAGATAAAGTACATCCAGGCAGTTATCGCAGAATAAAGCCTGACATGCTTTGCCACAAAATGTAAAAATTAGACCCAAAACATTGAGCCATTGTACGGTGGAAACAATGTTTCATGTTTAAATGGAGATGGACATTTAAATATATGTAAAATAAGGAAATGAGTCAGCTAAATTTTAGATGCAGCCCATTTTTCTGTAACAGCAGACAAAAACAAAAAAAGTCTTGATTCATTCCTGAATGAATCTATTTTTGAATGACTCGTTTGAGTCAGTGATTCAATGATCCACTCATTAGGACAGATTTCTAAATCGTTCAGCTGCTTAAATCCCTAAATTAAAAAGACGAAATGAAAAATCATATTTAACTTCGAATACATTTCTGTGTGAATTATTTATTTCTATTTTATATATTTGTCTAAGTAACTTTTTATTGTAATACGAATTTGTTTTTATCATGTAATATTTTTATGTATATCCATTTTGCCATGAAATAGCCATAAGTTGCTGATGTGGCAATAAATAAATAATAAATAAAAAGACAGTTCACCCGACTATGAAAATTGTCTCCATTTCCTCACATTCAATTGGTTTTAAAATGGTCATTTTTCTCTTTATTCTGTTGAACAAAAAACAAGATATTCTTAAGAATTCTGGAAAAAAGCAACCATTAACATCCATAGACTATGGAAGTCAATGGCTGCTTTCCACCAACATGTATCGGTATAGCTTCCTTTGTTTTCAGCAGAAGAAAGAAACTCAAACGGGTCTGAAACAAGTAGAGGAGATTTTAATTTTTGGGTAAATTATTCCATTAAGACAGGAACTGTGTCAGAAATTGCTTCATATCCACTAGATACCGGGTGTACAACATTTTGTATTGTATTTGATTTCTTAACATTTGGCTTAGTAATTCCCTACATTCATTTACCAATTTTAAGTGTTAATCTGATGTACACTTGAATACTTGCAACTCAATAAAGACAAAGAAGACAAAGTCTGATTAAACCATGGCAAACAAGCACATCATTATAAATGTGTGTATATATTGTGCTCAACGGCAGAAAACGGGGATAAAACAACCTATTTGCAGAACTGTATGAAAGTGAACGAGGATGAAATAGAAAACATTTCTGCCAGAATATATGTTTCATTAGAACAATAAAGTAAAAAAGACAAATAATGTTCATGTCCAGGATGCTCGAGGGTTAAAGTTCACATGAACTGGACTCACTCGCTCCGAACCTTTCAGTATTATGATGGAGTATTTATGTTCACTAGGAGGAGGGCTTTTATTTTTGTGCTCCTTTTTTTTTCTCTTTCATTCTGATCAAACTAATGTTTGGATGCCTGACATCTAACTGACATCTTCAGAAAAGAACTGCCATTCCGTATTTTGATTGAATTTTTTTCTCCATTGGATTAACTTGCACTGATTAATTCATGGGTCTCGAGCTCAATTCCTGGAGGGCCGCAGCTCTGCAGTTTTGCTCCAACAATATTTAAAGAATAGTCTTGAACACCTTGATTAGTTGGATCAGGTGTGTTCGAATAGGGTTGGAGCAAATCTGTGTAGAGCTGCAGGAATTGAGCTTGAGACCTATGAATGAATAGTTTGTTTTAGTGCAGCCTCAATGTGGCCTAGCAAAATAACCATTGTACATTTTGATTAAATACAGATACAAATAATATTTAAGCTTTTTTTTCTTGCCCTTGTCTCTTTCTGGTTGTGTATAATATTCATACGTGTGTTGTTGCTCTGTTTTTTAGGTATGGCCATTAGAAGTGTATCTGCAGCTCCGTGTTTGTGTTCCCTTCCAAGATTTCCTTTCCTCAGCTCCATCAAAATTTCTCCCCTGTTGAAGACCAACTGGTTTACATTGGAATTGTTATACTAGTTATGATGTTTTTATTTTTATTTCTGTACTGTGTGCAGCATTTACTGCTGTAAACTATCAATAAATTCCCTCTAAATCATGTTTTGTCAGATGTTTTTTAAAAATTTTTAATCATTAAGCCAAACCTTTTCAGTTCTGATAAAAAAACAAAACAAACTGAGGGAAGCAGGTTTAGATCAGTGCACATTTTTTACAATAAATGCTATGTAATGAGGAAGGATCTGATTATCAGGGTCAGGTGTGTTTGATTGGGATTGAAACTGAACGTGGTCCTCCAGAGTTTGGCTTACTGTGCACTCATGTCACTGGGACAAGGTAAGTGTTGTCTTGTTTACATCCGTTTTACTCTACCTAAGAAAGAATCATTTTCATGCTTTGGTTTCAGTTCATAGAAATTGCATTTTGCTTCTGGTTTTTACCATGTGTCTGAGAGGTCAGAGATTCGTACTTAGGAAATGTTGATTTTTAACTTGTTTCAAAGGTCAGAATTTCTTTAGTTTTGAATATTGTCCTAAAATGCATGTTTTAGAGACATGTATATATTACTATGGTGTAGGGTTTAAATATGTAATGAATGAAGGGAACACCAATAATATTCTCTACATGTACATTTATAAGGAGCAGACAATGAATTGTTTTAATATTTTGGAGTGTTGCTAATACAATATCATATCAATCCCTCACTGCCTTTTAATTAATTTGACCAAAAATAGCATTTATTATACTGTTAAAAAAATTACTAAATTTTTTGTCCTTCTAAGCTTAATTGTTTACTTTTATTCTTGTTACAAGATGACTTTTTTTGTCTTAAGTACATATCTTAAGTTTGGAATGCGTAGATATTTTTATTGGGTGGGTTGAAGGGGAATCTTACATTTTTGCAGTGCATGTTTCATGTAATGCCACAGCTGTGAATTCGAGACTTTCTGCTCCAAGGCTTTGAGTGTGCAATTAAAATGCACAGAAACCATGTTTGAGCTCTGGTTGCATTATCAGAAAAATGTAACAGTTACTATAATTAACGTTTCCTTATTAGGAGGCAATTAGAATCTTGTAGAAACTCACAGGACACCCTTCCACAAAACCTAACCAAGCTAAAATCTGGTAATGTCCTCAGTTTGCATTGCATTTATCTTAAAGGGTTATAATTCACCAAAATATTGTCATTTACTTACTCTTGACTTGTTCCAAACCGTTCAAGTTTTTGTTTCTTTGTTATTTTTCTAAGAATGTTGTAAACTGGTAAACACTGACATCGACAGTAGGAAAACCAGCATAATAAAAGTCAATTTCCAAGGCAGTAAATAAACATTTTACATTTGCAACAACCAAAATGTTTATTAAATCAAATCATCATGAAATTCCATAAGATGCAAATTTGCCACGATGAGAAAATTGTTAATGATTTAATTTTTAATGATCTTGCATTGACGAGAGACAGAAAAAAAGTCAGATTACACTGAGGGTGAGGAGACCAATAATACAAAAAACAAAACCTTTAAAGAAACCTGGGAAGTGAATGACTGATTAGACAAACAAAACGTGAATTTAGTCTAGACCCCATCTTGAGCTAAACACTGACCTTCCCACTAGACTAGATCAATCTGCAGCAAGAAAACCAACATCAGAGCAGATCTCCAGTCTAATGTTGAAGACCACAAAACACAGGCGATGATTAACAGACTAAACCTCAGGAATGATTGGCTGCTTTCGTTAAATCCAGCTAGAATAGTCTCTCCAACTCAGAATCAAGTGTTAAATATGTTGGGCTTGGTGAAGCCCACAAAATACTTCATACCCAACAAAACGTTTAGAAAATAAGCTTGATTGTAATTTCATGCGTCACTTAAGCGACACCCCGCACCCCCCCAAAATAAGCGCCCGTATCTCTCTGGCCTCGTTCCGATACTCTTTTATAGTTTCTTCTGCTTTCGTAAACAGTCAGTATCTCCAGCTAAGTGCTGTTGGTAAATTATGGCAAGAAACCCAGTGAGAAAAAGCTACAGCAGAGTATTGGAACTGGACATGAACTCTTTCTGCCATTATTATTATTATTATTATGATGGTTTAGGGCTGAGGACCGGCAAACTTGGAGCTGAGTTTGTTGATCAGGGCCATGATTTTCGGGTTGCTCTGGTACTTTGCGATGTTGGCAGGGTTTTGCGCCACGTCCTGGAACGCCGCCATCACCTCTGGGTCCTGGAAAAATGACAATGCATTAACAATTTAGCATCACGCAGAGATTACAGCGAGCACAGGCGCTCTGGAATGTAGCATGAATAAGACATGCATTTGGATTACTTAGATGTCATTTAACTATTAAAGCAAAAATTTATCTAGAAAAACTTGAATAACTGAATAAATTCATTTTAAAAGGGCAAATGGAACTTGGGTAAAAAAAAAAAGAAAAAGGTAACTGATTTAATAGGGTTTCATCTGAATGTATGTGATGGGGGTTGGTTGTTTTTTTTATTCAATACATTATTTATTTGTGGGCTTTCAAGCGAATCCTTGTGTGAGATGCTTTTAGTGTATCAGTTTACTCCAGTAAAAGCATTTAAAGGGACAGTTCACCCAAAAATGGCGATTTATCTTACCATTTACTCACCCTCAAGTGCTTCCGAACCTTTATGAGTTTCTTTATTCTGTCGGACACAAAGGAAGATATTTTGTAGAAAGGCAAAAACACGTAGCCAGTGACTTCCATAGTATTTGTTTTCCCTACTATGGAAGTCACTGGTTACAGATTTTCCAGCTTTCTCCAGAATATCTCATCTTGTTTTCAACAGAAGAAAGACAAACCGGTTTGGAACTTTCAGTTTTGGGTGAACTCTCCCTTTATGTGCACTGTTTTGACTAATCATGTTTAGTAAAACATTGAACATTTACCTCAAAAGTATCTGCTTACAGTAGGTTTCATAACTACGTTAATTATCTCTGGATCAGAACTACAGTTGACAAAAAAAAAACTTATATTGTGCCTCAACTGGTGGTGGAAAGTAGAGAGGGAGAGAGAGAGAGAGAGAGAATTAGACATGGTTATGATATGGTTAACTTTACCTGCATAGCCATGAGAACCTCTGGGTCATTAAACAGGTTGTTAAATCCAGGCATTCCACCTGGAAAACCAGCGCCTCCTGAAAAAGCACAAAACAACATCAGCTGACAACACTTCAGATAGTGAGAAAACAGTTAGGTGCATAATAGGACAGATGGCAAAATCTGCCACTCATATCTCAATCTGATACTGCAGTAATCTCGCAACATATATTCAATAAATCTTTTTGAAGTGCAGGGGTCCGTTCTCCAGATGTGGATTACTCCGTTAAGCTGGACTTGATCATTGATGATTTGACATGATCCAGGATAATTTCATGCTCCGGCAAATTTAAACCTGTTTAGTAGCAGCTTATTTCATATAAACAGAGGTTTAGATTGTGTCATTTCAAAGAAAGCCGATGCTGAAAGTACGTTCCAACTGCTGATATTTTCTTACAAGAAATTATTTTACTGTATTCAATTGGGGAAATAACCATACTGTAAAATTATTTTAGATTTCTTTGCAAATAAATCAAAACTGTAAAGCAACTCCAGGTATAGAGAAATACTCCAAAATAAAGATCAAGGGGTGGAAACCATCTCAAGGGGTCCAATAACAACATATTTGTACATTTTAGAGTCTAATATCAACTACACTTTAGATAATATATAATCTATACCTTTAAGGTACCAATATGGGACTTTTAGATATAAAAACAAGAACTTGCCGCCCCAGTTTTAGTACAATTTCTGAGTGTCTGATAATAGGCAAACACAATATTCTAATTGAGATTTTTTTTTTGTGAAGGAATAGTTATATAATTTAAAATCAAAATGCCTTTTTGATGCAAAATTTATTTAATCAGCCAGTTATGCCTTACGCCATGTGATTAAGAAAGTTGAATACTGTCACATAGAAAATCCACCCTCAAAGTAAAACTAAATACATTGTTAAATAATACTCTTGACAAAGTGCAAAGCCTGTACGGTCTTCAACACGTATAGAAAGTTATTGCATATCATTTAAAAAAAAATCTACTATGAATTAAATTATTTTGCTCACATGGCTGATAATTGAATATTAATCAGACGATGTCATTACACTGCAGTCTTGCCATTAGCCAATAGCAGGATTGCTGATCATTGTTTGCCGTTTCACATCCTCGAAACGCAGTAATGTCAGATCAATTCAAATATCAGCTATCAGGATTAAAATGGATCCAGGATCTGTCAAACCATCTTAGATTGTTGTAGGGAAGAACAAAGAACAGACGGCGGCATTATGAACAACACATGGTTTATTATATACATAGATGTATAGTTTAATACCTGGGAATCCTGGGAATCCTCCATGTGATCCTCCTCCTCCTCCTCCTCCTCCTCCTCCTCCAGCCTGTTGTCTGGCTTCCTCTTCCTGCACACAGACAAACGTGAATAGGTCTGACTCTGCAGAAAATGCCGATTCAGGCCTGTCATTGTAAAAGGATTGATTTCTTTACCCGCTGTGCTCTCTCGTGCTCCTCCCTCGCTTTCTTCACTCGTTCCTGTCGAGCTCTGATCTCTCGTTCTTCGCGCTTGCGTTCGTATTTGCGCCGGTGATCAATAATTTTGTTAGCCTGCGAGCGAGACATGGATTCACATGAGACGCATTCCGGATTGCTTTTTTGTTGTTGTTTGGTTTGCGCTTAGCCTTACTTGACCATTGTTTTGCACAATCATCCTGTTGGTAGTGGTGACTTTAAATTATGGAGTAGAATTTAAAGTCTTACCTTAAAAGCATTATTTACCTAGAAATGTAATTTGTTATCTTTTACTCACCCTCCATTTAAATACAAAAAAGAAAAAGAAAAGATTTTCATTGAAAACCAAAACCATTGTAAGATAAACAGCAAGTGAAGGGTGAATAAATATCTACATTTTATTATTTTCATGTCCCTTTAAGACACCCTTGTAATAATTTATTGCATTAAAATCAAATGTAAAAACTAATTAATTTAAAATATCTATCCAATATGCAGGAAAACCGATAAGCTGTCATGCAACAAGAAATCAGTAAACAGGAAATTATATAACAAAAGACCTATATATGATGGATTGTAAATGTGTCAAGACTATATTCAGGTAGTCTCACAGCAGTTTTACCCAAAAGAATCTCGCTATTTATAAAAAAAAAAAGGGAGGGGAGGATGGGTGGTCCTGAAAATGTAACATTGCATCCATTTCAAAGAGTAAGTTTTTTTTAAAAGGACACTATTATCATACTATAATGCTATAAAACATAATTTTTATGAATACTGTGGCATCTTGCACATGCTTAAAACCCCAATTGTGTACTACAAATGTGCTGCTCAAAATAATGAGTCAGCAGCTACAGGCCTGGCATTAATAATACTATATTTTAGTCATTTTCACAACCATTTTAAACCCCATTCCTGTGTCACTAAATGGGTTTGAGTGCCTTGCAGAGTTTAGGTCTAACTTTCTTTAACACACCTGCCTGAAAGCTTTAAATATACCCGGTAACATCTTGATTAGCCTGTTCAGGTGTGTTTGAGATAAACTCTGCAGGACACTGGCCATCCAGGGACCATCTTGGTGATCTCTGCTTTTTAGAGGGTTTTCCAGATACTAACAAACCATTCTCCAAAAAATGATTCCGCCAGCTTAGATGTCTTTGTGGAAGGGCTGCAATCAAAAGTTTTGGCACAGATACCTTTGGCTGAACTTCTTTGAGCATGGCACTGGCCTCTTCATCATAGTCCAGCTTACAGGCCATGGCCAAGTCTCGAGCAGAGTCCTCCCAATGGCCAAGCAACCTGTGGATCCAATGTTTTTCATTAGCAATAATAATAATAATTAAAAAAAGAACAAACGTTGGGTCAAGCCAGAAATCCTAGCTCTTTCACAGAAATGTAGCCATAAGTCTGTTACTTGTGTGCTTTCCCTCTCCATTTATACGGCTGGGCAGAGTCTGGGTTGATGCTGATGGCTCGGTCACAGTCTCTGATGGCAGCATTGGGTTTCTGCATCTTCACATAAACACTAGAACACAAACAGATACAGGTTATCGACCGCACAGCCAACCAGAAGGCGGATCTGTAAAATTCAAAGGGATTGGTTGATACCTGGCTCTTTTGGCGTACAAAATGGCCAATTTTGGGTTGAGTTTGATGGCCTCTGTGAAGAGGTCTAGAGCTTTTTGTAGATCACCTGAGAAAGGAGATCATTTAGGAATTTTTCTATCTAGTCTATACGTTTAATTATTACCACAACTTATGTAAACAACAGCTGGGTTTCCATTGTGCTGTGAGGTAATTCAAATTCTGACGTATCGCATGAGAAATAAGTGATGAAAATGCTAAATTTCTAATAAAAATCAATTTGTTTGAAAAGGGTTTTTATGCTCGCTTTAGGCGAGTTTGGACTTGTGCAAATAAGGGTTAATGTGAATAATGGGAGATGGAAACACATTTGCTAAATAAACTTTGACATAGCAAACATTAAACCCAAATGACTAATCAGCTCTCCATAATGCTTTGCCATTATGTTTACCAATACTACAGTCAGCTGCTCTAACAACAGCTAGGGTATTTTATTTTTTGCAAACTTTGAAAAGGACTTTATATCAGCATGGAAACCTGGCTTATGATTACATTACTACATATTTCAGAATGTCAAAACAGCTCACCATCTCCTAACGCATCGATGGCCTCAATCTTCTTCTCATTGGCCTGGTCCATCATCTCTTCTGTGACCTGAGATTAAAAAAGTGGTTCCATCATGCCATTTGTAGAATTTCACTTTTTACTAGAGGAGTACTAGATTAGATTAGAGCCTTTACCAAACCATCACAAACAGACGTACAGAAGTAAATCCTCTGTCGTTTACATTTTTGGAAAAGCAACTCAATACCAAAGTCCTGGCATCAATGTTGTCTTCAGTGAATAAGGAAACATGAGCACATTAAACACCTTGGCTGTTGATATCCGAGGGTCATAATCGGACAAATTAGATTAGATAACTAAATGCCAATCTAGCCTCAGTCCTGTGTCAAAGGTATATCCTGTTATCTAAAAACTAAATGTCTGGGAATTTTAGTTTTGGTCATGTTTTAGTCCAACTGCATAATGATATGCTCAAAAAATATGACCGGTTAAAGCAAATATAATTTTTATTTGAGATTATTGCACATTGACAAGCACAAATCAAGATAATGTCAGTTCATTGAATTGGTTTATCTGACCTCGTCTATTTTTCCTATTCATTATAATATAACATAAATAAAAATACTGAGAAAATAAACTAAATCAAGTTCAAAATCTTCACTCAAAAGCTGAAACTGTGAAATTCCTAATATTAAAATCGTAATGATTCTAATTATCTGACTTGCAATATGGCACGGACTTAAATAAAAGCATTTATTCACAAACTCGAAGCCAATTTGCTTGAATTTAGAGAAGGTCCGACTGTGAATTTTGTTACACCAAACTGCTCAAATGACTGTATTACATGTTTATTTGAATAGAATAGAACAGGTGAGAGCTAAAGTCCAATTTACACGTCTGCCTTTGCTTTTAGATCATCAGTGCTTTTTTTCCACACAGCTCAGAGAGCGAGAGCGTGCTCATGTTTTCCAAGTTGTGAAGATGAAGTAAAACACCAGGCAGAAAATGTGTCCGCTTAACAGAAAACCTTGTGACATTTGGCATCTGCAAGCAGGAAATATTGTGGAGGCTTGTTAGAAACTGCTTATAATATTTTGGTAAAGAAAATAAAAATAGCTTTAGGTATTTGGTCCTGTTTATCCACAACACTGCATGTTCATATAACTGCAGTTTGGGTTTAATGATGTTGCTGTCATCTTAGCATTTACTATCAAAATGAACAAACACTCTTTTTGACTTATTTTGTGCAACAGAACTTTCTAAAACCTTCTTTGCACTTGGAAGTTACTATGGTTTACTGCCTTGCTTATTAATACAATGTGACTAGAAAAATCACAACTGTAATTGTCAGATATTTGTCAGAGTTGAGATTAAAAACATTAAAAACATTAAATGTAGAAATAAAAGGTTTGAGGACATCCACCAAGCAAATTTGCGTTTAATAGGACATCTTGGCTAAAACAAGACCAAATTTAGACAGTCAATGAAAGTCTAATAGATATCCAACATTAGTTTGAAAGTAGATTAGTCTATTTGAACATGAAGTCATTCATGTCTGTCTATTTGGGGATTAGTCTATTGTCTGACTATTGTTGGATGTCTATTAGATTTTCTCTGACATCACAAATTCAGCGTTGTTTTAGCCAAGACATCTGTTTTTAGACATCTAATTAGACAACTAAAATTGTCTAATTAAACAAAAAAATTGTCTAATGCTTGCTGGCCATTTTCTGAAAGTCATAAGGTTGCTGACAATAAAAAAAAAGTGCTACATATATATACAGATGCTTGCAGTACATTTTCAAAGTGAACAGAGCACATGTCTTAAAGAAAAACGGAAATTTAGATTTACATTATTATATGAACACTTCAATGTTTTTTTTTTTTAGTATAGCACAATCCATTCACCTCTAAGTTTTCAAAGTCACCCATTTCTTGAGGATCATCTGTGTCGGGCTCAATCACTCCTTCATTGTCGATTTCTAAATAAATGAATACCAGATAATATTCATATGACAGCAGAAACACTGGTTATGAAATAAGAACATTTCCTCCAATCAGAAATCTCTGCAAACATTAAACCCTATCATTTACCAAATGAGACTAAAACGTAGATAATGTATATTTACTGGCCCACTCACCCAAAACATTTAGTTCAACATTGTTCCATTAAATTATAACATATATATTAAGTAGCCTCAATGATGTCTGTGATGTGATCAAATCTCAAAATTCTAAACAGTTACTAAAATATCAATGACTACTGTACCTCGTAACAGTTTCTTCGGCTTCATAAGTACATATACAGCAAATGTGAGAAGGCCACAGCGACGGCATATCAAAATGGCATACGAGGAGCAAACAGAGAATATTAAAAGCGATATTAGAGTCAACATACCAATTTCACTCTCCTCGCTCTCAGACGGCGGGGTTGGTTCGGATTTTGGTGCTGCTTTTGCACCTCCATCACATGGACAGCTTCCCTACAGACAAATAAAAACCAAGATCAACAGCAAGCTTTAGTTAAAAGGACAGTTCACCCCAAAAAATAAGACAATTCTGTCATCAATTACTCGTCCTCCACTTGTTCTAAATACAAGTTTATGTTGATTTTCTTTCTCTTGTTAAACACAAAACATTTTGAAGGAACTAGCTACTGACTCCCATAGTAGATTTAAATTTTTTCATAGTATGGAAGTCAATGGTTACAGGTTTTCCAACATTTTTCAAAATATCTTCTTTACGGTTCAACAGAAGAAAGTCAAAATGATTTGAAGTCACTTGAGGTTCAGTAAATGGGGATTAAATCTTCATTATTGAGTGAAATATCCATTTAACTTCACACCATAAAACTCTCTTTCCACTGTAGCAGCACAGCTAGCATAAATATAAATAAACGATGGTGTTATGTATGTAGTTCTCATTTTAAAATTTTAAACACCATTCCAGCAAATTATTTGCAAGGTGAGAAAATGTTATGGTGAACAATTTAATGTTTTATCTAAAACCTCTGAAGCTATATTTGGTTTAACTTCACTGATAGGATTCCAATAGGATTAAACCTAGCACAATCTAATAAAAAATGGCTTTGGAAAAAATAACATATTGGGGAATCTTCAAAACATGTCATCCTAGAACAGCCATTTTGTTAAGAGATATAAACTATCTGGTCCCATAAATAAACAACATCCAAAATTCTAGTTTCAAGTTTAATTTGATCCCTGTCATGCAGATATGTACCAGTTTATTATTTGTTTTGCTTTGCATCTTTAATCCATAACTGATCAAAGACTTCACATTTACACATTTGTAATTGCAAGTCACAATGTACTGTAAACATAACAGCATAAACATTACAGAACACTAGACTTCCCATTTTTGTGTCCATCAAATTGACAGAAAGCGTAGTAAATAAAAAGTGTCTACTTTAATGTAAACAACAAAACATGTGAAAATATTTCAACATCATTTAGAAGCTGAATGCATACTTATGCAAAATTAAACAACATATTGACCTGTGCCTACTAAAATATATACATGAGAGTATTCAAGATTTAAAAAAAAAACCCAAATGTTAATCTAATTTAAAATAATTAAATTAACAGCCGCCCAACAAACAGATAAAAGCAAGTGGTTTAAAGGAAAGAAGCGGAGTATAAAATGTAAAAGGAAAATGAATTAAGATTTTGGTGCAGCACCCTGATCCATAAGCTTATGAATGTATTGATTTTTGTTGTAAATATGCCTGACAAGACGTTTTGATGAATAAATTGGTACAACTAATGACACATTAATGGGTATCTTCAGTTAAGTATCTTCAATTAAGCTAAAAAAAAATTGTATGATATGCTTTCACACAAACGATAGATTACAAACCCACAATTTCACAATACAGTTTTTAATAATTTTATTTTATGTCTGTAAACTGTTTATTTTTCTTCCTACCTTGCAAGATGAGCTGTCATTCATTGTTGGTGATGGTAGATGTGCTCCCATTCTATAATAAAGTAAAATATTAGCATTTTATAGTTGTCATTCAGCCAATGCTTTACTCCTCTCTGTGCTCCATTACAAAATTGAAACTGGAACTTTCTGTGAGCCACATGTCGGGCAGGCTGTGGGTGTGACTGGTCTCTCAAAGCAGCAAACTTTGGCACAGAAACCTACTATATTTATTACACAATACATTCCGCATTTTACAGTTATTATAAAGGAAAACACTTGAAAACAATGCCAAACACGGCACTGTAAATTACAAAAAAAAAAACAGGCACTGACCCCAGCAGCCAGGTTTTAAAGAAGCTCATCTCTGGCAGATGCAGCACTGATGGATTCTCATTGCACAACTGCACAAAGGCCTTTAACTCTGTCACTTTCCGAGGGTCCATTTTCCACACGAATCAAACCCAAGCGGAGGAAACTAATCCTGGAAAACAAGGAAGCGTGTTTTATTATTCCGGTGTAGCACATTTCATATGACGTGTTCGATCAGCGCGCTGGATTAATAAATGATGCACGACAGCAACGCCAAAAAACTGCAATGAAACTGTGCGCAACATCGCTGTAAATGAGTAATTAGTGGTGTGCATAGGGATTAACGCACGCGCTGCATAGAATCTTCTGGAAATGATCCGCGAGAGAGCGCGATTTGTTAATTTCTTGAATTATTCGTTCAATCGACTTAATCGTTATGTATTCGTTGATAAAATAAAACAATAATGTTGTACCTGAAAGAGCAAAATCCCTAAAACGCGCTTTCCCAGCAGCGATTTGAGGGTCGCGAGATTGAACTCGCTCTGCACGCGCGAGTCACTGAACGCGAGACTGCGAGTTTTGCGCAGGCGCGATTTAAAGGACTCGCTAATATGACAAAACCAAAACAACAGGGGGCCTTCAGGCATTGTGCTCGTTTTGGAGCTTTTAACCTCCAAATATGGAGTATTTATTTTATACGGTTAAATGTGCTCATTTTGGAGTTTTTATACTTTTGAATGCTTTTATACTTTTTTATACTTTTTTTATACTCTGCTTCAATTAAACCCATTTAATTGTTATGTTATGTATGTTTTATTTGTGTTTAATCCATTCTTTGCTGTTATTTCTCTTTGTATTCAAAATGATACACATTAATGCAAATATGGATATGATAACCTTAGCAATCATTTACCCCATGAGTTACATTTTTGTTACATTACCATTTGCATTTTAATACAGATTATTTCAAAAATTTTATATCTTTGTGATTTTGGTCAGACTTTTATTTGCACATTTATTAAGAAGCAAGAACTGCTATATCGATTAAATCTGCATAAATATATGTTTAGGGATAATTTTCTAATATATTTTAATAATGCATAAGAAAAAATGAAGAAATCAAACTGTTGAATTTCTCAAGAAAAAAAAATAAGAAGGGTCCTCCATCATTCAGAGTCGCCTAACAGCTGTCATAGCAGAGCTGTCCATTCAGAGCGCAGCAGTCGCCCCCAGTCCACCAATCAGAGCTCAGAGTCTTCCATGGGGCGTGACACTGTCACCTTCCCAGCGATCACGCTTACAGTTGCATCTTGAGTGAAGAGTGGAACTTACATGTGGTGGTTCCTTCAGCATGTTACCTTTAGGTTAATTCTTTGGTTTGCGGTTTTTAATTCGCACGATTGTGCAAACGTATTCTACCTCATGTTAAAAGTAGACGGATCCGTTCAGCTGACCGGGGATTTAAAGCGTTTTCGACGATGTTTCATTCCAGTAGCGGTTTACTAAGAGCTGCCGTCCAGTGCGCTTCTCGATCTTACCGGAGTCCTGGTAATGCTTTAGTACTATACTTGCATGTTTACAGGTCTGTCATTCAGTGTAATGCGTTGTTTAAATTTATAATTGGCGAATAACAGCTTCTGATGTGTGAAGTCATGCATACAATAAGATAATGCTGAAGCTCTTTTCCCCCAGGCTCACACTGACCTTATTATTATTTTGTATTCTAAAAAGTATGTTAAGTGCACTTTTGTACCTCGTATTTTACATTATCTGTTTCAGTCAACTGTTTTTTAGAGTTTATCTAAATCAAGTTCACCGTGCTTAATGTATTTTAATCCTTTCGTAAATGTAAAGTAACTTGCCTCAACTTTCATTTCTGTCCGATGATGATTTTGAATATAAAAGGCATGCACCTTTTGTATTGTATCTCCTTCACTTGT